>OY982566.1:1933171-2138509 GCA_963859945.1 Euplagia quadripunctaria | reverse complement strand
ATTTGGAACGCGCCCGTGAAAAAAAAATCCAGTGAATTTGAATTTTGAATCGGTGGTTGAAGTGACAGTGTTGTGGACCTTTTGAACGTTGTTCCTTGTTGCGGTAAAGTGGTATTTTTTTTAGATATTTTTTTTTATTTGTTTCTGTTCTATCGCTTTACTAACACCGGTTTTACCGGCGAGTCGCTTATCGCTCTGGAAGCGAGGGTATTGAGTTTCAATATGTCCGCCTGCCTGTTCCAAAATTATTTTCTCCGTCATTCCTTGTGTGTTGCTTATCGATGTGATTTTACTTTATTTTTTGGTTAAATTTCTGCACCGGTTAGTTTCCTAACCTATAAATCTGTCGCATGTTGTTACTGAGTTTGTTTCTGTGTATTTTAATGGGGTGTTTGAGTGCATTTCCTGGTTTAGCTTGGTATTTCCCGCAATGCGTCTAAGTTCTGTAGGTTAACCCGGACGCCGGTAGTCTAGACTCAACGGGGCTGACCAGTATTGATTTTTCATCTTACAGCATCTTGTTGATCTGTTCTATTATTTTATAACACATGCTGGGTACGTTTCAGTATCGTAATACATTTAGAAAACTCCTTTAAAAAGTATCCATATAGATTTTTTTGTCATTTTTTGACATTAGTCCTTTCCTTTTATTGAATTTAAGCAGTAATGTAACTCTAAAAGTTAGTGTGTCTATCAATGATATATATTTAACCTTCATAATAACGTGTAAAAATTATTAAATACAAGAAAAAACAATATTTTTGGGTTTAGTGTCTAACTGTAACTGCATTTTCTATTTTGGAACTAACATCAGTTTGTTTTATAGCTTAGAGAAATAATTTGTACACGTCAAATGTTGTGCAATAATTTGCAACACTTTAATTTGTATTTTTTACTAACTTGTTTTTCATGTTATCTATGTGTCGTTGAAATTAAATTAAAAGACATGAAACACGGTTAATTATGAAGATAAATACTAATGTAGTCTGCTTTTAATGACGCTTGTTAAGAATTAGTATTTCTAAAGTTGGACGACCAAAGATTGTTGTAAGACAGCCTTCGAACACAGTTTATGGTCTATTTCGTTTAATGTAAGGTTTAAATATCTTGCTGATGGGTCTTCATAAATGCCATATAATTTTTATTGACAATATATTTATTGCTCAACTCGTGATTTCTGTCGTAAATTTACTCAGATAAACACTTATTTAGTATCATATTATGCAGTGTCGCGTCCTCCCTCCCAAGAAGGTCAGAAATTATTTTAATATTTTCGTAGAGTGACTATCGGATGTCATTAACTAAGTAAGTGTGGTTTGTACTTTTTAATCTTTACTTGAATTCAATCTAAAACCAGAACAGCATAACAATTTTTAAAGTGAAAACTTCTTTAGCGGCGTAGGGCACTTTTTGGGATGGGTAAAAAATGTTAAACTCGCGTCAGGACACGTGACCGTGATTGAAAATTCGTAAGACGGAGCCGAGTTTCTTTTATTTAAAAAAATATAACATTCGAAATTCAAACATTTATGAGCGGCCAGGAGCGCAGAACTTCCAGTGTACCCTATGTATACATTTAGATATGTTATTACCTACTTTTTATTTTTAACCTATTTATATATACAGATGTGTGTGTGTGTGTGTGTGTGTGTGTGTATGTATATGCAAATACATTGTGAAGTTATGTTTTCACTTCTGACGTGCAGTCCTACGACTGACTGTTTTTTTTTTTGTATAAAAAGATTCATCTGTTCACTTTAAATTCCAATTTCAAACTTACATTACCAAAAGTTAGAATAATCAAATACTTTTCATCATTGTGTCACTTGGAAACGGCTTACATTTCAAGTAACCACGTGTCTTTTCAATCCGGTTTGCAAGTACGGTCCCAAGTCACGCGAAATCGCCATAACCTTTGCTTTTTCCTGCTTCTCCCCTTCATTATAACCTTTATCTAGACGAAGACTGCGTATATTTTACGGAGATATACATATAAGACATATTGCGCACCCGTTTGTAAAACAAAAATAAAAATGTATTTTTTTACATTGCGATTTAAACGCATTTAATACATATTTAGGAATCGACACAGTTGAATATTAAAATGACTTTCATTTAGATAAAGAAAAAAACATACACATATCACTACATATTATAATACAAACTCCCCCGCCGCGTCTGTCTGTTTGTTCGCGATAAACTCAAAAACTGCTGAACGGATTTTTATGCGATTTTCACCAATAGATAGAGCCATAAGGAAGGTTTAGGTATATAATTTATTAAGGTTTTGTGTAAATTGGTTGAAGTATGAAGATGATTGTTGAAGATGTCTCTGCTACCCGTGCGAAGCCGGGGCAGGTTGCTAGTATATAATATTTTAATAAGTCAGAATGTAACACTTCAACAAATCTTGCCTAAGTTTACGGGCAACCCTCTTAATGCCATCATTAAGCAGGCCGTATGTACATGATTGCCAATAATCATTAATATGAGGAAACATCTTCAACAATCATCAATATATTTCAATTAATTTACACAAAATCTTAACAAATTATACACCTAAACCTTCTTCATAAATCACTCTGTCTATTAGTGAAAACTGTATGAATATCCGTTCAGTAGTTTTTCAGTTTATCGCGAACAGACAGACAGACGCGGCGGGGAACTTTGTTTTATAATGTGTAGTGATTTAAAATAACCGATTCTGTGAAACTCAATGGTAAGCGGTTGACAAGTTTTAGTTACCCTATTAGGTACTCTAAACAAATTAATTCAGCGGTTGTAAGTATTTAACTAATTATTAATTACTAGCAACCCGCCCCGGCTTCGCACGGGTACAAATTATACACCTAAACCTTCTCCATAAATCACTCTGTCTATTAGTGAAAACCGCATGAAAATCCGTTCAGTAGTTTTTCAGTTTATCGCGAACAGGCAGACAGACAGACAGACGCGGCGGGGGACTTTGTTTTATAATATGTAGTGATGTGTTTAAACCACTACTGTATTAAGCCTGTGTTTCTATGATACTAGGTTGGTAAGATAAAAAATTATCTATGTACAGTTTAAAATTGTCCGTAATCCACGAAATATTTTTTTTAAAAGCAAGTTTTCTGAGGTACATGCCTAAAACATGACCAATGTTTTAGGCATGTACCTCAGAAAACTTCGTTTATTTCTTAATTTTAAGTCTTAAGTTTGGATTTTTTTTGTGGTAACTTTGTGTTTTTCGTAGGAATTCTTTCGAAATTTTTTCTTAACAGTTGCGTGACTCCGTCAGCTTTCGACTTGTCGTGTAACGTTTGTTTGCGGATTACATTAGCCCGTTTCTTTTTACACGCTTTATATTAGCTTCACTTGTATGTTTGTAACCGACTCCTTTGGGAGCGATTTTGACCCACTTTAAACGGCCAGATTTCATTCAAATTTTACACACCTGTCAAACACCGATGACAATGCAATAATTCGATAATTTTTTTTTTTTAGTTGAATTTTCTATGAAAGCGTGTTTTTTAGTTTTTTAAACTATAATTATTATTTATTTCCATATATTACAGTGTACTTATTTATTTATTTATCATCTCTGTGTATTTTTATCAAAGTAAAGCGTTTCGTAAATGACAAAAAACACTGTATTATTCATACTTTGTAGCGGGTTCGATGCAGAGGGTGAGCAAGAAAACGTCGACACGGTACTGACGTAGGGCGTATATTTTAAACACTTTGAAATACCAATACAAAGTTAAACTAGTAACTTAACCCTGAGACCAAGTAGGACGAGAGGGCAGTCGTAGACATTAGACACTTTAAGAAGTCCCAAGTAACCTTTCCAAGTAGGACGAGATTCTCGGATGCAACCTAAAGTGTAAAAGGTTCACCGATACAAGATAATTCTATTGAAGTCATTAACTCACGGAGAGTCTTAACACCGACTTATAAAAACTATGTCAATAGCACAACGCCATCTAGGTTGGAACTTATAAACTATTTTACAATGGGTCAATGAACTATGAACTTAATGAATAATGATTAAAGCTATATTAGATTAGATTCTAAATGCCAAATAATGTTTTATATGCATGGTTGTTACAACTTTAGTATTCTACAACTAGACCTCATTAGCATGTTCGTTATTTGTGCATTTATGTTTCGAAGACTAATAGCTTAATCTAATTCAACAAACATCCGAAAATGGTTTGCTTCCTTCACGATTGTAACATGAGATCTAGTATAGTAACGTAAATATGTAGATAAAATAATATGGAAACCGGATATATTTTGAATCGTAACTTTTAAGAAAACGTAGTTGCAACTATGTAGCGCCGGCGCCAAGTTTATTTTCCTAATTAAGTACTTTCGTCATGCAGTCATCATCACGTTACAGATGATCTAATGAACGAACCTTGGCATGCATACCATAACAAGTTTTAATTACATTTCGATTAGAACTTTTTATGTGCCGTGGAATTATAGTTACTTCTGTATTTGACGTTCGTTCATCTGTTTTATGATACTTTTCATTATTGGAAGAAATTTTAAAGTTTTTGCATTAATAATAACTATAATAACTCCACACATCTCACACACGGCCGTCTGATTCCAAACTAGGCAGAGCCTGTACTATGGTAACCAGACTGCTGATAAACATACTTATATATTTCTAAATACATACATATTATAGATAAATTACACCCAGACACAGAACAAATTATCGTGCTCATCACACAATTATATGTCCTGGGTGGGAATCGAACCCACGACCTCTGTCTTAGCAGTCAGGGTCACTAACCACTAGACCAACAGGCCAGTCAAAATTAGAATGTTATTTAAAGTTATGAAAGTGATTCTGATGAGTATTTTTATTGATTTTATTTTTTTAGTGGCAATTAGGGCATTTCCTCATATGATGCGATTTGTAAAGACTATGTTCACGGCTTTCTTACTCTTACCATCTATTGCTGGGGAGCCGGGAACACGCTGCATCATATTTATGGAAAAGGATAGACACCTATTCTACGATCGTTGTCCTCTCGTTCCAATACTGACTTCATTACATGGTTTTCTTAATACTTGTTGTTTGTATTTTTGTATTAAAGGAATATCGTATATCAGTATCGTCTTTATTAGCTTTTGTATGAGATTTTGGATGCCTAGCTAATTCAGTAATCTCCGTTCAAATTCAGATTCAGATAGTTTATTGTTATCACAGGTATACAGTGTATTACAAAAAAGGTCTTAGTTCTAAAGTACAGATCTTTGTGACATTCCGTACTAGACGGTGTACAATATTACATGTCGTATATACAAGCTAACAATTTTAAACAAATAATATTTTTAATTATTTTAAATCTTTGTCATTAAGGTAGTCAGTAATACTGTAATAAATCTTGTCTAATAATAATAATTTTACATGTTTTTTAAATATATATTTATATTCTCTTCACCTCTTAATTTTTGTGGTAATTTGTTGTACAGCTTAGGACCCATACAAAATATGCTTTTATTTAACATGGATGTCTGTGAGGCTACCAAACACATCATATCTCGACGTCTTGGTCTATTTACCTTTACAAATAGATTTTGGTTACTTCTTACAAATACTACAGCTTCATATATATATATATGCATGGGAGTGTCAGCAATTTTAGAGACCGAAAAAAGGGTTGACAGCTATCAGTAGATTTTATATGGCATATAGCTCTGATACAATTCTTTTGGGCTTTAAATGCCAGTTCACGTGTAGGATCCAGATCCCCGGTTTTAATTTTTTCTTCCACCAGTTCTACGTTAGAAAATTTGAAAAGATACATAAAAATATCAATCGCTGAGATATGGGCTACGTTTTTTACATTGTTATTGTTTTATTGTAAAATATCTCGACCTACTTTAGCTGCTTTCAGGAACCAACGTTCTTGTTTTATGACAGCTTTATTGGTAAAATCGTTTAGTTTCTTATATTCCTTGAAAGCGTTGCGTGTTGGTAGTCACCCTTTTATTTGTTTATTTACTTTATTATTGCAGATGCGACTGTATATAATATCTGCATTTTAATGCTTGCATTTCACTTCTCTATAAAAAACTTATTTCATGAATCACTTAACCTACTTTCAAAATGATATCTCGTTCATATTTAGACAATCTTAGCACAGGAACCGTCACCATTAGAAACAAGAATCATTTTTCCATACATGTTTTTATTAACATTACAATTAAAATTGTGGTAAATCACTCAAACTATGCTAGCATCGCGTTTTATATTCTCCCTGAATCTTTCTATAACATCTTGTACTTCTGGAATAATTTAAGTCAATTCAATTAGTAATTTAAATAGGTAGTTGAAAATAATCTTCATATAACTGTTGTTACAACAGTTCTCAACTCATTATTAAATCCTTTGTTACATAGCACGTGGATTGTAAATAAATTAAGAATTGAACACTTGATCTAAATTCGATAAATCAGAGTGAGCCGAACTTGATCCGTTGATATACGGAGCGTTGGACTCCGTACTAAGAAAACCGCAAAATCTAGGTCAGATTATCATGTGTGCCATTGTGGATCTGGTTAAATTTAAAATACTGTATTTCAAACGGCTTTAATATTTGATAATGAAATAAAATAAATGATATGTACCGAGTTAATGCTGCACATGTTGTTTTTTACTCATTCTGTATTATAACTGGAGTGCCACAAGGAACACGCCTGAGGACTCTTCCTTGTAGGACTCCAACCATACACACAAAAGAACACACGTAAAAAAGAAAGTGTATGTTATGTTCAGAAACAATATTAAAAATATGTCACTATATTTTTGGAAAATGATACTTGATTTGAGATAGTTGATCAGAAAATTAAGGCAGCATGATTACATATAGATAATGATCATACGCATAGTACTACTAATACAGAGACTCTTTATACAAAAAGCCATCCCCATCGTAAGCACGTAAAGCCAATACCGATTATGTATGAAATTCTGAGTCTGTAGCTGCAAACACAGGTAATCTTTATCTCTTTTTATTGCTAAGTTTAAATGGTATTAGCCCTGTTGAAAACTTATATTTTTTTAATAAACTTTATAGTCATAAAGCTAGAAGAAGGTAGAAATAAACACAATAGTAGTATATGAAAAAAAAATCAAATCTAACTTTGAGTTTTGCCTAGTAACATTGTCATAATCTTATCCAGAGGAAATAAAAACTTATTTAATTAAAAATCTTAGCTATGCAGAACGCTGTGCCTGCCGTTTTTTTTGCAAATTCACCTTGCATGGCCATAACAATATTTAAGAAATAGTATGCTAATTGCTATTTCTCCAATATTGTTACAAGATAATTTCATTTATAATAATTTCATATATTCTATTTGAAAACTGAAGTTAAGTGGATACGTTCAGCGGTATCTACAAAAACATTAGAGGTTTACCCCAAATTATGAACTTTACAACTGTACATAACACTATTTTTACTCTTTTATTAATAAACAACTGGGTCAGTTTAGACAAATAAACATAAAATAATACTAACAATTTACGTTCAAACTTTTAATTATTAGTATTTTAAAGGTTTAGTACGTTTTTTAAATTAAGTTTAGCGTTTCGTTCTTTGCCTACGCTCGTTGGCATTGAGCCAAACTATAATACAAGCGCATTTAGGTCCGACTGTCGCGAAAGAAATATTTATGTTCTAAACATCTAATGTATGTTTATAATTTATCCTCCTCATTTCTTGCTATATATTCTGTTATTAGTTTGTACATTTCAAATTATAGATTATTTTCACTTCGTATGAACTTAATTATATCCATGTTATCAGCAAACTGACCCAGTGTATTTATAAATTGGAAATGTAACAATATTTAATACTGAGCTGCAATCCCATGAGTTTAAATAAAGATGAATCATGAGAATGGATTTAAATTCTCCGTCTGGTTTTCCTTTAGATCAGCAGCATTTTTTTTTGTGAAAATATTCCATTAATCCCATAAAAACTGAAAATTCTCAAATTTTGTAATTTTGTTATAACGTAACGAACGTATTTATTTTATAGGATTAATATTATAGGACAAATACCTATATTGTATTATATAGTGGAAGGTGGTCTTCTGATTGCAGCAGAAGAGTTAAGATAAAAAGAACGAATTTGAATTATGCATTATTTAAAATCATTTTCATCAATTCATTTAGAATTTTGTACCATAAAACTTGTAATAACATAGATAGTTGTAGCTGCTTACTGGAATGCAGTGAATTAACATTTTGAATTATTACGCTTCTGCATAATTCTTTAAACTTTAGTGTCTTATACTAATATATCGTTAAAAACAAATAATACACACACACATAATCACATCTCTCTCTTGGAGGTAGTCAGAGACAACAGCCTTCCACTTGCATCTATTCTTCCTCTACTGTCATTAAACCTTTCATACAAACAAGCCCGTGGGCTTCGGGTACTTCTAACGTGCCCTTCCTTCAGAATATCACCAATTTCATTAGGGTATGTTCTGCGTGATCGACCCTTACTGGCCATACTTCAAATCATCCATTTGGGCACGTGAAAAGAACGATTGCGGCATATCCCTTTCAATTTTAAGCCACACTGCTGCCGAATACTGCTTTCTTTTTTTTCTGTCAGCCAATCTTACTCCACACATAATTTGCAGTGATCTCATGTCATCAGCATTAATTCTTCTTCTACTTACATTTTTTTTACCATCACCAGTCCGCTATTATGAACTGCCAGGCGCCCCTTTTTCAGCATCGACTGATCACATATAAAGCTCATACATATAATAATATATATGTTGGGAAACCATTTTTATGAACTGGCGTCAATTATTGACGTTTTATGGTGTCTTGGTTTTAGCACTTTTAAGTACACACTCAACACGTTTTTTTTCTGATAATAATAAGTCGTCTTAACAGGTAGGAAACAATCTGGCTGATAGTACACTATTACCATAGTCTATTTTTTTTTTAAACTTCATACACATATTGTACAAAGGCGAACTAAATGCCTTAGGCATTCTGTGACAGTCAATACGTAGGTCATAACGGCTGCGTTGTTAACTGTGTGAAATGTGTGACGTATGTAACGTAAAAGGTATGTAAAGATTTTCAAATAAAAATCATTAAAAAAACATTGTTTTTAGGTATTTGACCAATCTGTACGCAAGTATAAAAAAAATCAGCGAGACATTCAGTTTTCAAATAAAATTTGTAAGTCAGTCAGTTAAAAGCGGCAAAACATCACACTGGTAAATTCATAGCTATTTTCCAACGGCAACCTTTAATAAAAAGTTGCTTATTTGCGATGGGAAAACAATTGCTTTATTGTTAGATTAAACAAGTGGGCAGAAAAATCATTGACGATTAAACGAAAAGAAACGAAATTAGCCAATACATCAGGCGATGGATAAGATTTTGTGTCTAAATCCGTCGGTTATTTCACCGGTGCAGATATCGTTGCCAATATTAGACGCGTCTATTGACTCCAGCTGGGATTGACATTTTGGTCTAAAAAAACTTATTTTAAACTTATCAGAATCTGAATTTGGTGAAGCTAATTTGATCTGAAGGCATTTGGACGATTTTAATCACGATATACCTACATCCAAGACTGGAACAGTATTTTCCCACACACTTTTTCAAAGTTAGCGATGATCTAAATAACTATCCAACGAATTCTCCTTCCCATTTATCCTTGTTGCATAAATTCCACGTAAAAACCTTTCAATATACGCATTTTTTAAATATTTATTGGTTTTTATATGTTACTTTGATGGGTGCCCACGCGTGCTCCCACGTCTAGCGTACTATAAATATTTGTTTCGTGGTTTAATCTGGATGGACATGTATGTGTGTTATGTATATTATATACACACATATTTTGTTTTACGAAATTATAAATTTATCAATTTCTTTTTATATAACTATTACCACTATTTATTACGGATGCAAAAATGCAAAATGATTAGTAGTCGGTTGGTCTCTGGTCTCTTCTCATACTCTTACAGTTGGTGGTTTCTGCATAGTTTTTTTTTTTGAGCGTGCGAGATTTTTTTTTCCTTTTTTTTAACGTGTGGAAACCCCCTGGATTTGTTAGCACCACAGGGGTATTCGGTGGGTTAGAATACGTCTATGAACGAAAATAGCACGTGGAGGGCCCGCAGCAGGGCTAAACAACCGCCTCACACCGCTTGCGCATTTCGGTGTGAGCCGACTGCATCCACCAGCCCAAAATGATGTAGTCTCCTTATAAACTTCGACGAGCCCTGATGTTTGCACATCCTACGTTCTGGTTCTAGTCCTGACAGTCTTTACCCTCTGAGTGCGTCGGAGACGTGCCCTATTCTGGGTGGACAAGAACTTCGTCGCTATCGACGCATCGACCACGATTGAATGGACAATTGTATGTACACAGCGTAGTGAAGCGGGGTTCGAAGTTGTCCAAGAGTGGACACAGTCCGAAATAGTCTGAGGGGAAAGCTGTCGAAAGGGCTCATCGAAGTACCACCTTCCATCTATATAATCTACAGATAACCTTTACTAGGCGCTAACAGGGGCGAAAATTGAGGCAACTCTCGATTAGGGTCTGCTTAAATCTCTGCGTTTATTATCTGGGGAATCCCTTAGTATCCAAGTGTGCCGTCTCTTGATATTCGTTTTCGGTATCATTTGCCCTACCTCCGTATAACTTTACATCCTACACCCCTACATTGTTTTATTGATGGGTTTTATTCAGATTTTTATAAAAAAATGTAAGTTGTCAATTTGAGATAGTATACAGTGTACAACCGACAAACTAACCACTGACGTGAAATGAATAACCATTATTTTATGACACGTTAGCAGATTTAGTGTATCTAGGATAAAAATATTTAAAATTTCGTGAATTTCGTATTTAATAAAAACGACCTTTCGTTTTTCGAAACCAAATGTTTTATAGCTCTGTAAATTAATACACCCTAAGAACTATAAAACCACAAACTTAATAGATAGTTATATTAATATCCACTCATCGCAACATTTTACGACACAGAACCTATTAATTCCTAGTCACCTGTCTGCGTCCATCATTCTGATCATAACAATCATTTTCACGTCGTGGTTTCTCTTCGTTGTTCCTTCAGTTTTTTTTCTGATTTGGTCTTCACTCTGGCACGGTTGGAGGTTGGCCAGGAATGCATTGCCCAAATGTATTTTTTTTTGCTATCGTCTGGCTGGTGGCCACTGACACCTGACTTTGCAAAGGTTCGTTCCCTGTATGTTTGTATTGTTATCCATACATCCATATCCATAGAAACAAATAAAATTGAAGTGTCTGTTTGTAATGTCAAAATAATAGGCTTTTTTAAGCTCATACAGTTATTTGCGCGATACCTATGAGTAAAAATTAGTTTTTTCAATTTTTGTCTGTCTGTCTGTTTGTTGCGGCTAATCTCCGGAGCAAAGCAGAATAAATTGTCCTGTGGTGTTTTACTTTGGGTACTTCCTTTGCCCGACAAAGGCATAATGGTGGTCAAGACGGTAGATATCTATCAACATCGTTGTTTGTTAATGTTTTGATGCCCCGTGTGTATGTCTGCATTGATAATATAATAGAGAAGAAAACGCTAGTCTTCGTCATCACCGGCTATCACGCTGAGCGTATGTTGCGACAAGCCTACTTCCTCCGTTCCTATTACCATTTACGTTCTAGCGATTATTATATGGATGCGGAAGGCGGAGGACCAGGTACTATGGCGCACATTGGGAGAGGCCTATGTCCAGCAATGGACTGCAATAGGCTAATTGGTTGATTGATTATTATATTCACAGGTAAAGATGAAGCTGTAAACTTTCTCGGATACAGCAAACTTCTGGATTCGAATTTTAGTAGAGTTTAATCATTTGTCTCTGTCCTGTTCGCTGTTCCCTTGTCTGTTATAGTTTCACTCTTGTCATTGGGCGTGTTGTTGCTAAACACTTTTTTATTCCCACTGATATTGGCAAGTCTCCAATATTATTTATTTAACAGTTATGTCTTTCAAAATATCACCATTGCATCGTGCAGCCGACGTCAAGGTTTCCATGTCCAAGCTTATTTATATAAATTAGCTATAATATATCTGATCCCATCTGGCTAGATTAATGAGAGCTTTCGACGCTGTGCCTTTTATTTTTTATTTAATGGTTTCATATACATTTTGATTATGTTACTTAAAGTCATTTGCGGTTACTGTATTTTGATTTTTGTAGGTTGTTATTATCGTTTCATTATTTTCGTTTATGATTTTTTGTAGTTTTTTTTATTTTCGTTTTCAGAAAACGACATTTTGTCCGTTGTAAGTTAATGTCACCTGACACTTTCCATGCTTTAAACTGTATACAGAGTTACAGCAAGGTGTGGTCAAATTTTAAGAGCCTGTGTGTTGCCGACGAATAGATTTAGCTTTAAATAAATTGGAGTAAATTTTTGAAATTAATCTTTTGGATTTTGTAGGTGCACGTTTTTTTCTGCGGACATTTTTAGAAAAATCCAGACATTACACCAACATCCTTGGTATGAAATACCCATAGTTTCATTAATGTTAACCCTCTCTCTTATGGAATATTACATTTAACGGCCAATTTTCAAGGTGTATTTGTCATTTTTAAAATAAGATTTATGTATTTAAAATCATGTATTTTTATTGTTAGCGCTTTACAGGTCACAGGGACTACTATACGACTCTAAAATATGACTTGAATAGCCCTATTCATCTGCTTGATTAATTTTTATTGGCGTTTTCGTCAGTTGATCTATTAACATAACCAAAGAGCATTTTAAGGACTTCTTAAGTTTAATAGCTGTTCTAAAGTTTAATGTATAGGTCTGTGTCTAACGTAGAAAATCATGTATAATGACTATGTGGCTCTATTTTAAGTCTCTTACTATTTGGCAAGAGTATTCTTAATTTCACCTGAACTCGATACTGATGCCCTCAATCCATCCATTCTTGCATTATCACTTAAGAAACGATTGGTACCTAATAAAAGTATCAGGGCATCTGTTTTGTGTGTATATTGTATACAGTGTAAATGTGGGTCGTAACCCCTTCTAGGATCCGGAAATAGACAGAAGTTATGAACAGGAATAGTATCATTCATTTTTGTAAGACCTTTGTATTTGAAATTAAGTGAGAGAAAACATTTGTCCAGTCAATCGTTTGTTTCTGTCTATACGTCACTAGCTTTATCTACTGTTATGAGACGTTTACTATTGGTTCATTGTCTTCGAGATCTACTTACTCTTTTGCATTTATTGACAACTAGCAGCGCCCTGCGGTTTCACCCGTGTAAGTCCCGATCCAATGGGAAAATCGGGATAAAAAGTAGCCTATGCGTTAATCCAGGTCTCCAACTATCTACATACCAAATTTGATTGCAATCAGTTCAGTGGTTTTTGCGTGAAAGAGTAACAAACATCCATCCATCCATCCATCTAAACTTTCACATTTATAATATTAGTGGGAACAATGTAGAAAGCAATAGAATCCAGATACTTTGTTTGGCGTATCGCCGTATCTAATATCTCACAGCAATATTATTTAACCAATCCTCGACTCATAGACTCGATTCGACTTAACAGTAAACCATTTACCAACAATATTTTTTGGAGTACGGGGTGTGCGGTTTGGCCCGAGTGAAATGTTTCATGCAACCTACATTTCTCATAACGACTGGATTATAGCATTGTTAGTAAGAAGTTTCGTTCATTTTATGTTTCACTAACTATAATAAATTACTGGAACCCATGTTTTAAATCCTGAACTATAGAATGTCGATGTGTATTAAAAGTAATCTTTCTATTGTTACAGCGATGCACACGGTGGTGTGACACGGGGTTGACTAGAATTAACTCGCAAGATGTCGCAACCGCCACCGGGGCGAGGTCGCGCACGACCCCCGGGTCACTCATCTCCCCTCCAATACCGTCCACCCTCACCATGGGCTCCGAGCCCGCCACCGCTCATATCCGGACCCAGGCACTCCACAGCTATAGTCACTCCCCCTCCAGTTCATCCATCTCCAAAACCATTCAGACCTCTCCACTCCCCTCACACACTAAGACAACATTCACCATCTCCTAGTTCTCATTTCTCCATCTCACCTTATGCCATGTCTCCGACCTTGGGCCAAAGTCCGGAATACTTTTACTCGTCTCCTTACGAACCGGTTCGGGAGTACGATTACGCGGGAGTGCCTTTAGAACCTCCTCCGCCGCCGCGGCCTATGATATACGAGGAGGACGAAGAGGAGCGAGGTCCCTCTACGGCAGAGATCATCGCTCAACAGTCTCAGGAAGGCTACGTGGATGAAAAACTAGCAGAGTATCAAGCCACAATTCAGTTATTGCAAGGTAAGTGGTACTTAAAGTAGAAATGCATTTAAATAAAGTCACTGTTAATCTTGGTGTGTGGCGAACAGTAATGTTAGTTTGGTTCCATTAAAAAAATAATAGTGTGGTTTAGTGCGATAATTTCCCAGTTCCAACCCAAAATAATGTTCTACTCTGCCTCTCTTCACCAGCACTATACGAGCCATATTCCTTGATAGGATTTATTTAATATTCTAAAACTGCTTGCGTAAATGGTTGAAGACACTTCGAGGTTGTAAACACGCTATTTATGACATACTCCATAACCTTCGGTTGTTGCTTTAGATAGCGTGTTTACATCATCACTACATATTATAAAACAAAGTCCCCCGCCGCATCTGTCTGTCTGTCTGTTCGCGATAAACTCAAAAACTACTAAAAGGATTTTCATGCAGTTTTTACCAATAGATAGAGCGATTCATGAGGAAGGTTTAAGTATATAATTTGTTAAGGTTTTGTGTAAATTGGTTGAAATATGATGATGATTGTTGAAGATGTCTCTGCTACCCGTGCGAAGCCGGGGCAGGTTGCTAGTAATTAATAAATGTTGTACTTGTAGAGTGCATTCATGACTGAATCGCTGCAAAAATTGTAAAGTGCGGTACTTGAGACAACGATCGGTGTAATTTGATCGAAATATTGGGTAACCTAAAAAGTATCATACCTTTTTAACTTTAACTCGATTAAATTCCGATGTAAACATCTAATGTGCAAGGCGGCAACTTTTGGCTGTATTTTCAAAAGCTGGACTTTGGGACCATTTATTTGGGTGTTTTCGCAAAACTGGGTATTAATCGCGTTTGTTTCTTTGCTTTGAAATTTGTTCAATACATTTTTAGGTTAAATACTGAGAAATAGCACTATTTATAAGTAAACGCGTAAATAGTTCAGGTGTTTCAAGCATTGCGCCATTACAATATAATAGTTGCAAACATGAGGTCACTACAGAAGTTTATTTTTTAATAAACATTGCATGCTCTTTTGATGTGTTTATTTTTTGACTGCACCTGTTGTGTTGTATTTATAAGTAAGAAACTATGCGTCTATAAACACGTTTGAATATTTTTACGATGTGTCGGATGTGGTATCTATACATTAATACGTGTACGCATTTTTAAGAAAACGAAAAGAAATAGAAGGGCAGAAAGCTACAATTTTTAAGCAATTTGTTTTACAAATTTAAAAATTGCGTTAATACGGATACATCAAGCTATACGCGTCCAGTATATATCTTGACCTGTCCGGTACGAAAAATTAAACAATGACAGTTCAACTTATACTGGTCACTACATATTATAAAACAAAGTCTCCCGCCATGTCTCTCTGTTCGCGATAAACTAAAAATCTACTGAACGGATTTTCATGTGGTTTCCACTAATAGACAGAGTGATTCATGAGGAAGGTTTAGGTGTATAACTTGTTAAGATTTTATGTAAATTGATTGAAATATGTTGATGATTGTTGAAGATGTCTCTGCTACCCGCGCGAAGCCGGGGCTGGTTAGCTAGCTAGTTGATCTCTAGTTTAAATGGGTTATTAATACACGGGTTGATTTTTCCTTGAGAAGAATTTCATCCACTACGGTTTTATTTTTTCTAGATTTTACACCTGAATTAGCAAATTTAAAGCAGTGTCAATGACATTGACATCCACCTAAGACATCCACTCTAAAAATCACCACACTTCTGAACGGTACCTGTTTTATTTAACGAATCATATGAATGTCTTTTTTTACTTAATTTTTATATGTAAATATTAACTCATCGAGAAGAGGCAACAATATTAGAATTTATCAAAAGGATGTAGAGGCTGATCCCGATTTTCAAAAACCTGCTAAATTTGAAGGTTTGTACGAGAGTAAATTGCTCAAGCATGGCACACAATAATTCTTGGGTATCAATTTTAAATACAACAGTAACATATGTAATAGTTGTTCTGATTACATGGACAAGGCCTTGTGCTAACAAATGTCTGTATCCAACATTGTTTTTGTTGCATAGTAACGACGTAGTGTCCGTAATGTCTATTATCCCTCTCAAAAAGCGTGCGGAAGAAAGACACGGAGGTACAGTGTGGTCTAAAAAAGTGGACCACTCCCGCGTTGGCGTTGGCGTTCCATAGAGCGGAGTTCGCCGCGAGGAGGTTTTTCTAGCCAAGCACCCCATCATGAACTATCCTGTAATAATTTTGTTCAACATTGTTAATTGTTTGATCTCACGGTGTTCATAGCGTCCACCAAGAAAATATTAAACTTCTAATGAAGTTCCTTTTTTAACCCCCGACGCAAAAAGAGGGGTGTTATAAGTTTGACGTCGATGTCTGTGTGTATGTGTGTCTGTCTGTAGCATCGTAGCTCTCAAACGGATGGACCAATTTCGATGTGGTTTTTTTCATTTGAAAGCCAGTTTCCTTGCGGTGGTTCCCAACTATGTTTGGTTAATATCGGTCCAGCAGTGTAAGAGTATCAGCTCTTTTCCAAAATGATGTAAGGCATTTTGTAATCGTTGAAGGGATTTTTGAGTCGGGAGTGTTTTAAATATATGATTATTCAAAGTGTGAAACTAGAAAGAGCGCGGCATATCAAACACTTCATGACGTAATTCACCTCAGGTCGTAAGTCTTGCGTTTAATCGATTTCCCAACGTCAAAGTTTATAGTCCTACTGTGAACGCAGGTGCTTTAACGTTATGCGCGGGTAATTTTAGCTCCTTTAGAACTAATTTTGGAACAATATGAAAGGGTGATTCAAACTGAAGTAATGTCTGGTCTAGGAACTTGAAATGTTATAGCGGGTTACGTAGTCAGTCTGAAATGTCTCTAACATCTGGAAATATTTTTGTACGGTTACGTATGATGGTTGTTATAAGTTATGGTTCATGAGTTCTTTTATATTCGTACCTACTTATATTATCTATCTACCGCAGATTTTTCCGTGTGATTCTTAGAAAAAATTAGCTATCCATTAAGAACCGTACCGCTCCCCGGTCCAAAAATAATGATGGTTCATTGCTACGTTGCTGCTTGACTTGGTGCAAGCTAATTAGCCTATGGACATAGGCCTCTCTTAATGCGCGCCATAGCACCCGATCCTCCGCCTTCCGCCTTCAGTCCATCCCAGCTACCCTCTTTGAGTCTTCAGTCCTATCTGCCAGTACATCATCATCCAAACGACAAAATATAAGAAGGTTCGCATTTATAATGTTTGTGTGAGTTAGGGGAAAGTATACAAAGAAAATCATAGGTAATTTTCAAATTATCACATTATGTATAAAGCACTGCATACTGTTTCAAAGGATCCCCTTTGAACCCTGGTACTGTTATTCCTTATCAAACATATATAACCTAGCTAGGAGTACAGGACCTTAACCAAATTATAGTACTTATAAGTACTTTATGATTAATTGTATATGTTTACTTCCTTGTACTACTATCTTTTTTTTATCGTATAGGGGGCAAACGAGCAGACGGGTTACCTGATGGTAAATGACTACCGCCGCCCAAGGGCACCTGTAACTCAAGAGTCACAAGTGCGTTGCCGCCCTTTAAGGTGGGAATAGGGGAAGAGCGGGAAGACGGGAGAGGGGGGTTAGAGGGGAGGAGAGGGGGGAGAGTTAAAGGACGGGTATAGGGGATAGGCAAAAGCAATGCAAGTATTGTTTCACGGCCGGTTTTCTGTAAGGCCGTGGTATCGAGCGGAGTCGAGTCGGCCCATACGTGCCGAAGCATGGCTCTCCCACGTAAAGTACCAAGTAAAGTATCTGTTTAATTAATAAATTATCATAATTATTGATGTGTGTGGATTGATGTTTATTGTGTGGGGAGGACTACGAACCTACAAGCAAAGACACGTATACTTTGAATCGTTGTGTGGTGACACCACAAACCCAGCTGGTGCTTCAGTGCTTTAAAGTAACTGATCCTCCATCGCTTTATAAAAGTTCTCACAGTGACACTCTCGACCATAAGTAATTTTGAATGTATTGTTTCATTTCGTTAACCTATTTTTATCATAAATCAAGATATTAATTTCTAGTATACGCTGAACTGACATTTTATAGAATTAGACTAGTATAACAGGTTAACATATAATTATACCGGACATGTGAAGCTTGATGTAGCCGTTTCCCCATAATTTTTAAAGATACAATACATATTGTTTAAAGTTCTCACCTTGCTACACTTCTTCTCCATATAAACTTTAATTTCACATTCGTCCACGAAATTTGCCAGGTTACGGGTACAGAGAACTCTTTTCACGTATTTATTTATTGATGAACTAGCAGTAGCTTCCAGGCAATATCCTTCACCTAGCCCAGTTAGCAAATCCTCCTTGATCTGGAGCTGGAGGATCATCATGTTTGCCGTACCATCATGTCAATACCGCGCACTCTTTCTGCATTCAATGCTCTCTTGCGCGCCAATCCTGACTGTCATTTGTTTGCGGATAGATGGCCGAATATAATGTTAGTATCACGGAGCAGATAGTTAGTATGCTTGCGATACTGTGTGTAAGACGGATGATTTTTGTTTTGTTTTTGTATTATTATTAAATATAAATCAAAACAAATACTTTTATATAAACTTATAAAAGCATTTGTATTGATGTATAACATGTCTTTAATTATTGTAATTGATATAACCGTTATAATTAAAGTAAATGAATAAATCAGCGATGATGATCCTTAAATTTCTGAAAATATTTACTCAAAGGTTTGGAAATAAACGATCTTATTGTAGTTTACATTTTCAGCATCTGGTTTCGCTTATGTAATATTTTTGCAGAGTACATAATGGTTGCCGAAGCGATGCCAAATTGTTGCAACGAAGTTGTGACTATTTATTACACAACTAGAATGGATTTTGAGTCGCACAAATTATTTTGACTGACTATTTAAATTTTTACTTGTTAATTAAATTATTTCATGACATGTTTGTCGTATTTCCTTTGCCTTTTTTAGCAACTAGCAGCCCGTCGTTTTATATAAAAATCGGCTCCTCAGAACCTTTATTAGGTTTTTCTATTCCGTGTGGGTTGTTGGGTTGGGTATTTTATCGAGATAATAGCGGTATTTACATGATAAAAATTTTTGAATAAAGAAGTAATAAATAATAATAATAACTTCACACACCTCACACAAGGCCGTCTGATCCCAAACTAGGCAGAGCCTGTACTATGGTAACCAGACTGCTGATAAACATACTTATATATTTCTATAAACATACATATTATAGATAAATTACACCAAGACACTGAACAAATGATCATGCTCATCACACAATTATTTGTTCTGGGTGGGAATCGAACCCACGACCTCTGGCTCAGCAGTCAGGATTACTAACTACTAGACTAACAGGCCAGTCTAGTACACTAATTCTACAAAATACTCGAACTGTACCACAGAATACATGTACTACATGTACACAATAGTACAGGTACAGAAGTCCCATTCAGCCAAATCATTTAAATAAATAGCGACTCTTGTTTCGACACAATAAAGTCGCAATTTGGGTCGCACAGCGGCAATTACCTACAGTTATATTCCCCTAGAAGTTTCCTCTCTTTCTATCGCGTAGCTGTTATCTGTTCTGACGACGCCACGTCATTAGGGTTGTCTTTTGTTAAAGAATTAATTAATATGAAAATTTAATTATAGTCAGTTATGTGCCTATCACTCTATTTTCGTGAATAAATAAACCTAGGCTAGGCACTAATCACTCGATGGTCTAGATACGAACGAAGCATCGAACTAACTTGCGACACAGCCTTCACGCGGCAGCCCACTGAAATTTGGCATGATTAGTCGACCCCGCCGTGTACTTGTAGCTTTATACCTACTCTGCGGAGTGGAGCCTGGCCTGACTATACGAGCGCAACGACCGCGCTATGACGTTTCGCTAGACTGGGGCAATCTGTTCCACTCTCCTTCGGAAATCAAGTTGCTACCAATAATTATTGTAAATTAAAAATCACGGCACGTTTTCATCGTTCTTTACAATATCTTGCATATTTCGCTAATATGTCTGGTTAGCAATCATGTGGAAAATTGATCAGTCTCAAACTGTCTTCCACGTACGTCACTACGCCCACTGATACCGTCAACTTTGCGTCTTGTGGTATGGACTTGCTGAGACATTTCACGAGAAAATAATTATTATTCTGACGTGGAATTAATAAGACAGGTGTATTGGTATATTTAACTGCCTTAAATGGGAAATTCTTTGAATGGTCATTTAGAAATCATAAACTGAACATTCCGCTTAAACAGACATAATGGGATTTTTTTTCAGTATTTTTAGCACCTAAATACATTTTGCTAAAAATATTGTTATCTAATTGAACAGTTTTGTTTTGAATATTAACTTTTAAACTTTCGCGTTCCATGATATAATTATGTATTTATACGCGAATTAACGTGATCACGAAAAGGTATTACATACCTCTGAATTGCTTGACGTTTCAACCAGGTTGCACTGGCCGTGGTCACAGGCTGACTGGCTCAGCGGTGCACGCCCTCCCTGACAGGATCGCATTAATTCCCGTATAAATACATAATTTGTTTTGAATTTTAACACGTCTCCTAAGTCTACTCAGTCACTTAAAAAAAATAGATAGGTAAGATAATTAATTACAGCTACACCCAAATGAAAGGAAAAGCCACACGGATTTATTACTTTCTGTGAAAAATAGTTAAAGTATTTATAGCTGCTTTAAACAACAAAAACGAAGGGAGTAGGTAACTTTAGTATAACATGGTAAGGACAAACATTGCATGACTGATGACAATTGTAATATGATAACAGGAAGATACGGGAACGGAAAGTAATAACTCGTTATAAAACTGAAACGATAAAAAAATATGTTATTGAATCTATAGGGTAACATAACGAAAATAAATAACAATGTCTGAATAAAACATTTCCTGAGGTTTATTATGTTAATATCGTAAATGTTGTTGATGCAAACTATTAGTATTAGTAGCAACCTATACTAATCCCACTAATATTATAAATATGAAAGTTTAGATGGATGGATGGATGGAAGGATGGATGGATGGATGTTTGTTACTCTTTCACGCAAAAACCACTGAACCGATTGCGATGAAACTTGGTATGTAGATAGCTTTTTTATCTCGATATTCCCACCGGATCGGGACTTACGCGGGTGAAAACGCGGGGGGCTGCTAGTACTCTATATTAATACTTAATATCATAAATTTGTTTGATTAAACACGCTAATTTCTGAAACTATCTATATAATTCTTCTTGGATTGGACAGAGTAGGTATTTATTGAAGGATATTTTAGGCTATGTAATATCACGCTACGACCCTTAGAAGAGGACAATGACCATAAACGGGAACGGCTAATAAGTTACATAATTCTTTAACAAAAACGGACTTAAATAAAACTATTCCATAAAAGGCTTATGTGGTTTTCTCATGGATGCCATTGTCAGAACTAGACCAAATTGAAAAGGAAAGCACCAGCTTTCAAATAAAAAAAAGAGGCAGTCATGGGATTGCCGCAGAAGTGCAAACTTAAACGATACGACGAACTTAAAACGTCACATTACTCTCCTACTCACTCACTCGCCCACTCGCCCACTTTGCCCACTCTGTCCACTCTCCCCACTCTGCCCCACTCTCCCTCCCTCCCTCCCCCTCTCCCACTCGCCCACTCTGCTCACTCTGCCCACTCTGAATTTTACAGTATTTTAAGAATATATCAGTCCGATATCGAATTACGTTTTTTGTAATAAAAGAATAAAAGCGTGTGCTTGCGATACTGTCGGCCACCCCACTGCCCGAGGCTGCGTATAAGGTCCGCCGGCGGACGAGCGGCCGGTCGGTATTTAGCGCGCGTAACTACATCAAGTGACATAGGCCTGCTATTACTGAGAATTTAGGTAGTTCTCCTACATTTTACCTACTTAAGCCTAAGTGCAATAGATAGTTGGTTGGTCCACTTGTATTTTATTATCTACCTTGGAGCTATATGAAGCTTCAGCAACTACCAGTTAACAAGTGAACTTATAGTGCTTGGTGATATGCCAAAAACGATAATTTCTGAGGCGGTGTAGTGCATGGACACCACGTCAATCAGTATCGGGGACATGTGTGCGCGGCCGTCAATCAGTTGCAGCTTTAGCTAAATGTGAAATGCTTTTAGTTAAAATATGTTCTGTTCGAGCTTGATCTCGTTTTACGCTCAGTTTAACTAGTTTTGTTGGACTATTTGTGTTATGTCTGAAAATAATTTCTGAACTTAGATCTTTATCTGCGTGGTTTATTCCTTCTGTGTCTTATTATTCTTAATCATGTCTAGAATTTCTGTATGCATCAAAGTTGACTAGGTGTGTTACGGTTGAAAATAATTTCTAACGACTTAGATATTTATATAATAACTAGCTACCCGGCCACACGTTGTTGTGGCTAGAGAATTTGCAATAAAAAATTATACTGTCTCTAAAGTCGGACCAAACTGCATACATTGTGCAAAATTTCATTTAAATCGATTCATTAGTTTACGAGTTCATCGCGAATAAACAACGTGACACGAAATTTTTATATATATAGATATATTTTAATGTGAATATATATGTTGTTATAAAATATGCACGAATTATTCTTTCATTGGTATTCTAAATCATGTCCAATAATAATAATCATAGTTTATTTGTGAACATAGGAATACAAGACCTTATCAAAATATTTACAGGATCGCTGTCGGGGATGTTATTACGCCATCATTTCAACAAATGATGAACTTGTTTCGAAATACCAAGTTTGTCAAAATTTAAATCTTACACTTTAAAAACACAACGTAAAACCAGTCAAGCCAACATCTTAATCACCCTTATCAATGAAAACCCACTTAATAGTTATAAAACCAACGAACCATGCCAAAACAAATATAACTAATGTAACGTGCAAATGCATGTAACACTGACCCGTGAGATCATCCACCTTGCTTGATTTGTGAGCACATGACGAATGCTTCCCGTCTTACGACATTTCTATTCTGATTCCGGTGCTGTGGTGTTGGACTACTTCAGGATTGTTGGCAAGGTCGGAAGCGGATGTTTCATTATTTGCGCAGTCTTTATTGTTTTGTAATTTGCGTTCAGGTCTGCAATATGTTGAGGTAATTTGGTTGCTTGGATAAAATTAAAGATTACGCGAAGAGAAAACTATTTGGAATCTATATAAATGAACTGCAGAGGTACCCTATCGCTATGTTAATTGGTAAAGGGTTCTGCTTCCACATTTAGACTCAAAAATGGCCCATTATGCGTGCAGATACGGCTGGCTAGTTGAGCTAGCCTAGCTCCTTCCAGAAGCACAGAAGCCTCCTGGGGCCTTCACAGGCCTCTAGAAGCGACCTCGCGTCCGCGAGGATATTTGCCCATTGTCTAGCCACTCCCTGGCACTCCAGGATAACGTGGGCGACTGTTTCCTCTGTGTTGAGATATCCTCTGCATCTCTATCATCTGCTCAATCGCTATGTTATTAGTGTTGATAATAATATAAATAATGTTCTAATAGCATTAACACCAATTGGCTAAAGAAATATTCCATCCATACGAAATAATTTTGATCCATTGATTTATTCTATAAACTTTTTTCTTACGCCTTAACATTTTTTAATCTATTAATTCGTATTGTAATATTGGATAAGGCTGGATACTGAGGGACTTCTCATTCAATCTTGAGGAGAGAGCTGTATCGCCGACATACATTTATTAGGATGGGTTATTAATTTTATTAATAAAGTTATTTTCAAACCCTTAGTCTGTTAGGGAAAAAATACTAAGAAAAAAATTGTTTACGTACTAGAGTTACAAAAGTAACTTTAGGAGCTGTATTTCTAAACAAACTTGTAAAAATTTGATTTGACAATACGAGTGCCTGTTATATTAATCAAAAATGTCTTTTGTTTGTGAAATAGTATAAAAAAAAAATCATGTAAGTCCTTTTAACGGGTAAGTCGTGATTCAAAATATAACAAGCGCTTTTTGCTGCATTTACAAAAGGATTTAGAATATTTATTATGATATTATTTTATTTACAGCCAACTATCAAAACATTGTTTTAAATACAGCTTTTCATTTGCTGGTCTTCGGGATCGGGTCAGTAATTATTCTGCTGTCAGGATGTTTGAGAGTACCACGATGTTTTTAATAGCTAGGTTGCAATACTAAACGAAATATAAATCCTTATTAAAAAATTGTATTCCCCGTATTTATTTGTATTGTATGATTATGCAGAGTTTCTGAAAAGCCTGAGAGACTGGCCGTTTAATCTAGCATTTTAACTACTGTAGGTACTTTTCCACTTGCGAAGTTAGTGTTCTGTGTTTATATTAAAATTGTCACTTATTTGATAATGCAACTTAACTAAAGTTGCTTAAGACTAAGAAATTTTGCACATTTTCTAACACATTTGTGCGGATAATGAGAGTTGTAACTTTTATTTATGACGCAAATAAATTTAATTAAGAATTACTTCTTAGTTTCAGCACGTGTTTTCTTTTTCAGCGTGACCTTCTAACAAATATCATTATTGAAACTTCTGATATAATAATGACATTGGGTGTTTCTTTCATCATAATGTGTGTTATTTTTAACCGAAGTGCAATGGAAGGCGAGCATTCATCATCTGATGGTATAGGTGCTGACTCACAATCGTTTGCGCATGCGTTTGTTTGTTTCATTAGCAGACGCGTGCCAGAAGTTTGATGAGAATTAAATAATTGGCATTAATTGAATGTGTTCTTAGAAGTATGGAGTTTTAAGCACCATGCCATTGCTCTGTATAGAACATATAATATTACATACATCTGTTATAAAAGTCAACTAAAACAACACATTTGTGCAGTGTCAGCCTGTAATGGTCATCCCTTGTATGTAGATATCAAGTTATTTTTTCTTTGTCATATTGATTATCAATTAAATTCATACTTTTTAGCTTACAGGGATTTTTAAGGGATGACAATGCATTACAACGAATATGAATTGAATTGAACCGCTAACGAGAACGAACTTATTAATTATTTTAAAAATGATAATACAGATCCAGTTAACTACGCACCACTGATCGTACCCTTGTCTTAACGCATAGTTGTCATTTTACTGTGGTCTTATGCCGCGTTCCTATACTCAGAGACAGCATTCACTAGTGTTTAATTGTATACTTAGTTAAACATGTAGTATATATTTTATTATAACTGTATTACATGTAACGTAACTAGTTCATATAATATTTTCTTGGCCAGAAAGACGTCATTAGATTAAATGTAATCAAGCAAGGTAAAAAGATCCAATGCCAGCGGCGTTAGGCTCAAAGTTGCATCATCAGTCGAAATAAATAATCGTAAATCTAGAACACTTGGTCATCGTTCCCTGTTTAAAATGTCAGCATATTTCTGCCAGATCTCTCGGATTCTGTATCAAACAATCTTTGTGTGTCTATAACGTGTTAATCCTACGTATGGCTAACATTTCAACCTATTAACCAGATTTTTGATTTAGTGCTATTTGTTTATTTTCTTTTCGACAATTGCTTGAGAACGGAACGATACCAGAGTTAGTAAAATTAAACTTCACAACGTGCTGTTTAAATTTTGAATGATGATGGGTAAAAAATGTAAAACTCGCGTCAGGACACGTGACCCTGATGTCCGACGACACGTGACCCTGATGTCTGACTGTCCTCTGTCCTCTGTTTCTACGTATGACGTATGTATGAATTCGTACGACGGAGCCGAGTTTCTCATATTTACATGTACAGCGTCAGAGAGACATGGAGAGGCAGGGAGGGAGGGAGGAACAGGGACACACATCACAAGTGTCTGGGGATCAAGTGCATTTTTAACTATAAAAAAATTATCCAATTAATATTTACCAAATGTAGTTTTCCAGACTGGCTTCTTACTTTAATTCCTAATGTTTAAGTTAATAAACTATCTTAAAAATTAAGAAAAATTGCAATTGTGGGAAATTAACCTAAGTTAATGTCGTAAATGGCAAAAAAGGTAAAAATGAGGATTTTAAAATTTTTATTGTATAGATAAAAAAATTAATAATCTGTGTTTCTTCTCTTGTGGTTCTTCCACCGATCCAAAAACCGGCCCAAACCATTATTGTTCCCCCTCCATATGAATGAACTTCTTGACAAAATTTCAAACGTTCTTGACGTCCAGGGGTCCTCCAAACTAGAGTACGTCTTGTATTCGGCCTCATACCGAAACGAAATTCATCGGAAAAGCAAACAACGCCAGTCTTCTTCCTCCCAATTTCTCTGTTCGCGAGCCCATTGTAATACATTAAGTATTCCAAATTTCACGCTCTTTTTTGCGTTGTTGTTGCATTTGCTTAAAAAGTACGTACAAAGAATTCTCTTCACGTATTAATATACAGATTTTATCTAACAGTTCCCCTTCGATTAGAACCCGCTAGCCCTCACTTCGCAGTCGAATGCTTTACCAATGCCCAAAAATGTAACAAGTTACGACTCATTAAGGCTTGTCTAGACGCATAATATGTTTAGTATCATAATAGCAAAATGGCCGCGATATGCTTTTGCTGTATGCACATTAAGAGTGACTTTACAGGGGTGTCTTAATATAAAGCTACTTTAATTTTCATTTTATTGCTCCATCGTAATGCTTCGCTATAAATTATACACATTTCAGACATATGGACATTTTATTGTCTACTTTGAGAGTATATTATAGACATTTGCTGCCCCGTCTACGCATTGTTCGGCGCCGGCGCCCCCTGAATTTAAAAGCGACGCAACCCTCTGTCGCCTGGCTCACGGCCAGCAGACGTCTCTTAGTTTCATTGTGTGCTTACAACATTTTTATATCACTTGTCACTGCAAAATATTTCATGTTAGAATCAAAATTAATTTCAATTTTTTATATTTTACTAGCGGCCCGGCAGACGTTGTCCTGTCTTAACTATGAATATTGAATTCGAATTGATAAAATTTGCAGCGCGCATTCTGTCAATCGCGCCAACTGTCAAACAACTGACAGTTATGTCAAAAGCGCTAAGATTACATTAGAAAAGTGAATATGGTCGTTAATTTTTTTTTTAATTTTCTAATTTTCCATGCAACTTTCTTAATTTTTTCTTTCATAAGAACCTTCTCCTGACAATAACAAACACAAAAAAAAGAATTAGCGAAATCGGTTCAGCCGTTCACGCGTGATGCCGTGACCAAGGGAAATAGGGATTCATTTTTATATATACCTACATAGATGAAAGTTCTTTGAAATTGTTTTTCAAAACTTCAACTGGAATTTTGATTCCCACCCAGGACAAATAACTGTGTGATGACCACGATTATTTGTTCTGTGTCTGGGTGAAACTTATCTATTATATGTAAGTATTTAGTAATATATATATATACATATATATAAAAATATATATTTTTTTTATAGTATAGGGGGCAAACGAGCACACAGGTCACCTGATGGTAAATGACTACCGCCACCCATGGGCACCTGTAACTCAAGAGTCACAAGTGCGTTGCCGCCCTTTAAGGTGGGAATTGGGGAAGAGGGTAAGAGGGGGAAGAGCGGGAAGACGGGAGAGGGGGATTTGAGGGGACCAGAGGGGTAGGACGGGAATAGGGGAGAGGGGAAGGACGGGAATAGGGGAGAGGGAAGGGTTAGGGCCTCCGGTAACCTCACTCACGTGGCGAAAAGCAATGCAAGCATTGTTTCACTGCCGGTTGTATGTTTATCAGTAGTCTGGTTACTATAATACAGTAAAGCTCTAGTTTGAGATCAGACGACCGTGTGTGAGGTGTTTCAAGTTGACATTATTATTCTTTAAGATAACATGGGTCACACATTACTATTATTCTTATTACCCTTCCAGCTAAGCCAAATGCTTATCCCATCTTCCAAAGTGTCCGGCAATAGGCTTGCAATATAACGGGTGTGGGACGAAATTATATTTGGTAAAATGTGGGTTTTTAATGCGCCTTTGCCTACCCCTTCGGGGATACAGACGTGAGTGTATGTAGGTATGAACGTAACATTATTTAATATTTGCCGGCTGCTTGGACTACATTTTTCCCTGAACTATAACACATAATATATTATGCTCAATTTATACTGAAACATATCCGCTTGAGCATCTATAACAGCTGATTCGAGTCTAGTCTTATCGTCATCCGCCTCCGCGCTTATATCACAGACGTCATCTCTGGATCTTAACCATAATATTACATATGAGAATTTGTTTGTTCGTCACGCTTTCGTGCCTCAACTACTCAACCGATCATCATGAAATTTTGCAAGCACGTTGTCAGAGGTGTTGAAAAGGACAAGGGGTACATTTATTTATTTATTTAATCTTAATCAGAACGGTTCCTAGCCACTTACATTAATTAAGAGAGAAACGTTAATACAAAATAAACTATACTCTACAACATTATAATAAAAACTACACCTTTAACACACAGATTTCTCGCAGTACACCAGACATACTGACATAATCGTGTGCCATTCGTCAAGTCACAGTCTGAATTTGATTCCAAGAGAGCGATGAGTGCGGTAAGTGGCCGTGGAATGGGTGAATTAAAATGTGCTACAGTGCGACATGTAGGTTATTAATTACATCGGGAAAAGTACTAGATAGAAAAATAACTTTTAGATGATAGGATAGACGGAAAATACCTATGTAATAACTAGTTACCGCGAACGAAACCGCCGGTAAAAGCTACTGTACGAAAAGTCTGAGAAAGTTCGAGGTCGATGCATGAACAATTTTATTTAACATAATTTCTATTATTGCATTCTGGCTTATTTTATCTGTCGTTACGATTATTTCTAGATACTGTGTCTGTGGGATTTGATTGTTTGTCCCCGTTCACAACGCGTATGAATTGGCTTGTGTCTACGTAGTTTAAACAAGATTTTTCTTGCCAGACAACGTATATAAAATAGACCTTAGAATAGTTTATTATAAAATTTAATTATACGTATAGTTCTATAGAGTCGCCATTTCAGTTTGTAAACGGTATTTGTTTTTATACATATTTACACGCAGTTTTAATCTGTTCCTCGGTTTTAAAATTCTCTTTCGACTTGTTTCTTGAAAAGAAAACTATGACAAACTGTCTCCCAAAAAGACACGAAAACGTTAGGCCAAATAATTATCTGCATAACAATGTTAATTAAATTGTACAGTTGAGTGCCAAGTTGCAAGAAGTTCGACTAAAGCGACTTGCACAAACACAGTCTTAAAAATTACTAAACCTTTTAAATAATAATATACTAGCAACCAACCTCGGCTTCGCACGGGTAGCAAAGCATATATATGTATCGATTTTTCCCGACATCTTCAACAATCTTCGTCATATTTCAGCCATTTTACACAAAACCTTAATGAATTATACACCTAAACCTATTTCATGAATCACTCCGACTATTGGTGAAAACCGTATGAAAATCCGTTCAGTGGTTTTTTGAGTTTATCGCGAACAGACAGACAGACAGACGCGGCGAGGGACTTCGTTTTATAATATATAGTGATTACTTAACTTTAGGAACCTGCAATCCCAGAAAGTTATTCGCAGAATCTCACAGAGACCTAAAAGGCAAATCCAAACAATTTGTCCAAAAAATCAGAACAAAACTTTGCGAAATGATTGGCTAAGCAAATCTTTAATAATTTTTTTATTTTGATGAAAAACAATTTTAATATCCTCGTGAATTTCGTACTTGTAGTGTATTATGAACCGTTTCGTAATTGAATACATTCCAATACTTCAGCAATGTTTGAATTACGTTCGTCGCGTGTCGTGCCTGCTATTTGTGTGTGACCTAAATGCGAATCTGTATATGAATGAGCTCCTTCCAAGAAGCGTTCATCATGGACGTATTATTGGAATTTGCCAAAGGTTAACTATTGCAGGGTATGCTATTGATACTTAGACATAATTGATAATTGCTTTCAAGCTTAACAGACCTGCATCTAAAGTTTTCATGAGCTTACAAGTACTTTACGAGTGAGGTAACACCCGGTATGGTTTGAAAATGAGGAGGAGCTCAGCGACAATATGTAGAATCCGCAAATACACATAATATACAAAAACTTGAAGCTTATTTATTAAAAGCCAAAAATTTAACTGCAACTCTCGCTAGGCACTTCGTATTAAAAATTAAACATTTTAGAATAATGGAAGCGACTTATAAGAGTGTTTTAAATCCAATTGATATTGATATCAATCGTGGCTTTAGCTTAATTAAATATTGTCCTTTGAGAACCTAGCGGACATTGTCTTTATATTTATTTACGACTAGATTTTGCCCAGCTTAGATTTCGTAAATCTAGATTTTATCAATTTGCGGTATAAGAACCAGATGAACGTATCTTCAAAAAAGTCAAAAATCGTTTTTTTTCATAATTCGGGTCACGAAGTGCTCCTTTATGAAATGCCAAAACGACGTAATTGAATGCAATATTTCACAAATTCCAAAATAACAAAATAGCTGAGAAACCACAAGGAACTAGGTAAATTCTCGGAGTATTGTTGCTCTCCTGTAAAATTAAGAAAATGTAGATACGTTCATCTGTTTCTTATACCGCGAATTTGTCGTTCAGGTATCCCTCGAGGATAGAGTTTTTCTTTTAGCGAGTAAAGTAATATGGCGATCTGTCAAACCTTGTCGGAATTTAATGATCTAGTACATCGATTGATTGGCTTTTAAGAATTATTTCTGTTACTCCTATTTCTCAGTAATTTTTTTATAATTGCTACGGAAGATTCAAGTTCTGAATAGGACAAAACTAATTAAGAAGAACATTTTTGGTTTTTTATATTGTAGAAACAAGAACCGTTTGAGATGATTGACGCAACAATATTTTCTATGGATAACCCATTTTGAATTTAAAAAATATTTCTTAAATGGTTTTACTTATTCAAAAATTCTTGTTTCATTATAAACCTATTGGCTTTCATCTGGCTACTAAGACAAGACAAAGACATAACAAGATATAAATCTCAACGCTATGGACCTTGTACGCGTTTATTGCGGTACCGTATAAAATGAGTATAGTCATATATATTCCTTTCGTTTTAAATAACGATTTATGTTGAATGGGAATATTTATCTTTAGCATAAAAATCTAAAATAAAATGCAGACATACGAAATAAATGTGTCTTGGTCTTACTAGCAGTTCCCGCATGGTCACTGATCCGCTCTAAGGCTCTTAGCCTTATGTTACATGACCTATAAGGGGTCGCCCATTAATCACATGATGCTCAAAAGGGGTTTGAAAAAAAGGGTGATATTTAGGAAATAGCACAAGGGGTTTAGTGCGATATCACATGTATTTTTTTTCCGTTAAATGCGCGATTTCTAAACCGTGACTGTGACTCGCAGTTGCCAGGCAGTAATTTCCCCGTCTGCCGCTTGTCAGTCGCCAGTAAGTCTGTGATTTCTCCTGATTACACCTTTCCTTTATCATGTTTATGCCAGTCAAAAACAATCTTCAACCGTAATGTCTGTCTGGACATTTTTATGACGGTGCTTAATTTTCCAGCATTAGATTATATCTTTATTTAAAGATAATAATAAAAAACTACACGCGATTTTTGGTAGGAGGGGTGGGGTTACTCTAAAACCTTACCACGTATCACCAGGGGGAGGGTGGGTTTAAAAAGATGCTGAAAAACACCAAATGATTAATGGACGACTCCTGACCTATATGCCTCACGCCTATATGCCTCAATGAATACTTTATCCTACACAAAATTTAGCCAGAGATTAGCACGTTCAACAAAAAAAAGACTGTCGTCGTAGGACCGTAAGTCAGAAGCGAACACGAAGCTTTTTCCCTTTACTAAAAGTTCCAGACGCTCCAGAAAAAGTTTTCACACATATCGGTATACATATGTGTATCTGAGTGGTCACGCTGACGGTACATGGTGACGGTAACGCGTGTTCAGTGCTTTTCCCCATATAGTCAAACTAGCAGCGTCCCACGGTTTCACCCTGGTAAGTCCCGATCCCGTGGTAATATCGGGATAAAAAGTAGCCTATGCGTTAATCGAGGTCTCCAGCTATCTACACACTAAGTTTCATTGCAATCGGTTCAGTGGTTTCTGCGTGAAAGAGTAACAAACATCTATCCATCCATCCATCCAAACTTTCACATTTATAATATTAGTGGGATAGAATTAGCATATTCGCAACTTTAATTGAGATAGCCGGTTGCTCTTTTTATTAGTTAGATAAATAAAACGTCACGATTAACATATTTAATTTCAAGGCACATTCACCCGTTGCGTCACCGTCAAAATAATTGGCAAAAATCGTAAAAATCGTTTTTTTTCGATTTACGAGTAAACTTTGCATCTTGGTAAAAGGTCTTTGCAAAAGGCGAAAAATATTAGACTTCAACAGCCCCGATTAGATTAGTGTTTTTTTTTTTGCAAATTGCAAAAAAAAGACTGAAAAAGTCGAGAAGAGTGACTACCGGCCGGATCACAAATTTGCGATTTTTGTAGATCGACTTTTCAAATTTGTTTTTATGGATTTTCTCAATAACTGAGTGAATAGATCCAAAAATATAAAGAAATATATACGATTTAAAACCTTTACACGTTCCATCTGCTTTTGTGAGAAACGAAGGTAAAAATACCTGGAAATTCAAACGGTAATAACTTGTAAACGGATAGTTTTAAATTCTTGTTTTGGTCTAAGAACACTCGCTGCATCGAACTCTTTCATTTGGAGAAAACGGAGCAGCAATGGTCTTCTAGTACAATTTTTAAAGCTGTTAACGTGTGTACTGTTTAAAATTATAAAGGTGTGTTGATTTGTATTATATACTTTAGGACCGATTAGATTAAAATTAAAACATCCACTGATCTTATCGAAAAAGGACTTTTATTCTTGATCTTAAAAGTATCAGTTATCTTTTATCTTAAAAGCGACAGAAATTGAGTTCGTAAAACACTGCGGGGGAATATTTTTTTGCCTCGTTAGGAGAGAAAGACAGAAAAACATGTTATTCTAACTGCGGAGGTGTCAAAACGTATGATTTACGATACTGGTTCAGAGAATTATTATTTATTAAGATGACGCATATTTCCAGAATACTATTTTCTTTCTAACCCCCGACGCAAAAGAGGGGATGTTATAAGTTTAATGTGTGTATCTGTGTCTGATTTTAATTTAGTTTTTGAAGTGAAAACTTCTTTAGGCACGTTGTGCGCTTTTGCTATGGGAAAAAAGCACTAAACTCGTGAGCGCCACACTAATAATACATATATAGATCTATTAGAGGGCACTAATCTCAACATTCAGTTCTGTCAGCTCCTTATTAATAAAATTAATGTCACCAACCTGCTAATGTGACGTTTTAAGTTCGTCGTTTCGTTTAAGGTTTCACTTCTGTCGGCAGTCCCATGACTGCCTATTTTTTTTGTTTAAAAGGTGACTTGATTGAGAGTGCTCTAAGCTATAATTAAACAAAATCTGTTCAGCCGTTCGAAGGTCATCACCTTTTTTCTAATCGTTAAAGGAATTTTTGAGGGAGTATTTCAAGTCTTTAATATTTTACTTGTTCTATTCATTAAATGTTAGATAGTTACTGATTTATACCGCGTTCCTATAATCAAGAAACTATTCGTTTTGTTTACGGACGGTAAAATTTCGTTGAATTTTGCTTACGGACGGTAAAATTTCGTTGAATTTTCAACGAAAATTTTACCGTCCGTAAGCAAAACGAATGGTTCGAACGATCGAACATGGCAATCATCATTACTCTGTTCAAACTTAACTTAAACCCTTAGCGAATTAAAGTGGAATTTTAAATGAAAGCATTCACTAATCTCATCAATACATGATTACTCCATTTAGATGCAAAGATATCCCGCTCTGTTTCAATACTAATCCGACAAACCGAAATAGCATTAATATAAATATCATCAAAGCACAAATTGAAATGATTGCGACATCATAATCCCGTTGCACACGTCTTGTCGAAGTTTTATACTTAAATAAAGATGAGAATGTTCTAATAATAAAGATATTTATATAGAAAAGTATCATCAGCCACTCGCCTACGTAGACATGTCTATTTTTACCTCTTACTATACCTAGTATTGGTGTTACTATGATCTTGTTGTCATGGGTAAGATGTTAATCTTATTAAGTATTTCTTCGAATATGTTATATTTGATCTGGATGTTTAATTTTTCAATCTATTATATATCATGGCCCTATGCCACGTGCGTTAAAATATATAATAAAGTTCCAAACTATATATAAGGGTATAGAAAATGAAAATAAATGTAAAAATGCACTGCAAAAATACTTAATAGAGAAATTTGACATTTTTTTTTTCTCTTACGGCTCACGGTTCGTATTGCCATTACCAAGTAGAGAATTTTTATTATAGCATAAATAAATACCTTTTTTTCGTGTGGAAACCCCACAAAATATATAACTATAAATACCTAACCGGAAAAATAATAAGAGTTGTTGCTAATAAAATAATTGTTTATACTTTTTATATTGTTAATTTAATAAAGAAATAAATGGTATAAATTATTTTCATTTGCTTATAAATATGATTTCAATATTAACTATTCTTTAAATTATCATACGTAAATGATTGGTTCGTTGTTCATTGTTAAATAAGAAATGTTCTAATAATATATAATTAAACGTAATTAATAATATAATGTTGTGAGCTTGAATAGTTCTGTGTAATGTAATTTGTAAATTTTTTTATTGTTAAACTTTGCTGTGCCCAAACAGGGTCCACAATGATACATGATTGTAAGTTCTACCACCTAATTAACATTGTGGAATTTCCAATAAAGAATACTGAATACACACACTGGGCACATAAAAAAATAAAATGGTCAAAGGATATTACTTCAACTTTCTTAACTTCTTGCTGCATTTATTGGAATTAATTTTTTACATATAGAAATATATTATTCTACTAGCTGTGCCCCGCGGTTTCACCCATGTACATCCTTCGTTTTCTTAAATTTCCGCGCAACTTTCTTAATTTTTTCTTTCATAACAACCTTCTCCTGACAATAACAAACACAAAAAAAAGAATCAGCAAAATCGGTCCAGCCGTTGACGCGTGATGCCGTGACCAAGGGAAATAGGGATTAATTTTTATATTTATCTATAGATTCTATTTACTACGCCAAATTTAACTTGCTAAGTTTAGACTGAAAATTATCAATATTACTTGGAGGGACATTTATATTATTGATGATTATTTATATGATGAATAGATGTTGGAACTAATGGAGACTATATTTATTCCTTATTTCAAGCTATATTACTAACAAAAATTGTAAAAATATTATAAGTCGGATGTCAGAAGTTAGGTAGGTAAGAAGTAATTATCTATGTTGAATTACTACTTCGCATACAATAATCGCCATGATCATTTACATGTTATTGCAAGCGGTAGCGCAAGGGTCGTGTCGCATAAGTGGCAAGGGGCTAGGCTATGCGTCATGCTCGTGAACGGTTGCTAAATCTGATTATGGATCGATCTTGACGGCTTTACTTAATAGATGTATTATGGCGCAATTACACTTAGTCGTTAGCTCGTATTCGATTGCCTATGGAATTCGAATAAACGACTAAGTGTAAATGAACGGAGTCGAGTACGCCCGTCTTCGTACAATCTAGTCCAGCTTTCGTTTTGGTTACCCGAATCAGAATACCCAACGCCGTGAATCGATCGAAGCACAAAATGGCGGATGACATGGCGTCTGCAGGCACGTACCTCCCCGAACGCAGGCGCAGAGTCATTTGCCCGTATTCCAGTGACCGAATTCGAGTAAAACAATGTAATTAATGCATCGGGTGCCCGAATTAGAGTAACGTCTTTCGTGCACCCGAATACGAGCTAACGACCAAGTGTAATTGTGCTTTTATCAAGCAATGATTTTACCAACTGCTTGTCCTTTTAGGGTATCGTTCCTTCCTCGTACCGTTCCGGAAAAGAGGAACCCTTATAGGATCACTTTGCTGTCTGTTAAAACTCTTTTCTTAGGGATTTTTTTTTCAATTTTAAATTGAAATTACATTAAATAATTATGTCTGCGGGCCCTTGCACCCGTAAAAAAATCAAGCACTGACTGAGCTTGATTTGAAGTCAACGAAATAAAAAAATATGTCCATTTAAGCCATATATTAAACTATCCATTAGATTGTTTTATATCTGGTTATTATTTTTCCATCCCAAGGTTGCCTGGAAGAAATTGCTGGCGAATGAAGATTATGTAATACTAGCCGCGCCCCGCGGTTTCACCCGCGTAAGTCCCAATCCCGTGAGAATATCGGGATAAAAAGTAGCCTATATGTTAATCCAGGTCTCCAGCTATCTACATACCAAGTTTCATCGCAATCGGTTCAGTAGTTTTGCGGTGAAAGAGTAACAAACATCCATCCATCCAAACTTTTTTTTATAATATTAGTGGGATTTGAAGTAACTTTTTAATAACTTCTTTCTAACAGAGTGAGTTTATAGTATTCAATCTTTTCTGTTTTCTGCTACCGTTGATTAAAGGTCAGATTATTGAACTGCCTGGCTAAAAGTTCCGAGAAAAAGTAACGTAACGTGGGAGAGCCATGCTTCGGCACGTGTGAGCCGGCTCGACTCTTCCCCCTCTTCCCACTCTTCAACCCTCCCCCTCTTCTCCTACTCCCACTTTAAAATGCGGCAAAGCACTTGTGACTCTCGAGTTACAGGTGCCCATGGGCGGCGGTAGTCTATTACCATCAGGTGACCCGTCTGCTCGTTTGCCCCCTATACCATAAAAAAAAGACGCAGTAGATTTTGACCTGACCTATATTTTATAAATGGTATAAATACTTTGAACCCTCCGTGACCTTCCGTTTCCCCCCCGCACACTTTAGATAGCGTCTAATATCTGAACTACTTTCATTTAGCTCGATTAGGCTTTACTTTCACCAAAGAGTTCTTGTCTTTGGAGACAATATATATATGTACCTACTAAGGGAGTCCAACATTAGACCAGAACTCAGCAGACCAGTTTCATCTTATAAAGTAGACAAGTTTTACATACAACATAGTGTTGTCGCCACATCAATAGGTTCTGAAATGGTTCTTATAAGTAATGGTATTAATAAGGGGGAGAGCCATGCTTCGGCACGTATGGGCCGGCTCGACCGGAGTAATATCACGTCCGCACAGAAAACCGGTAGTTAAGCAATGCTTCGTTGTGTTTCGCCGAGTGAGTGAGGTTACCGGAGGCCCTAATCCTTCCCTCTCCCCCTTTTTCCCGTCTACCTTTTCCCCTCTTCCCCTACTCCCACCTTAAAGGCCGGCAACGCACTTGTAACTCTTGAGTTGCATGTGCCCTTGGGCGGCGGTAGTCAGTTCCCATCAGGTGACCGGTCTGCTCGTTTGCCCCCTATCTCATAAAAAGAATGGTAATCATAGGTAAATCAATTTTGATAAATAGGTATTTGCATGATCTACAATTTTATGTAACCTATTTTATGATAATGGTAGGTACCATTTGGCTGAAATTATATTTGCGAACTTTGACCTTAAATAACTTCTTTGCAGATGTGGGATCGATCTTTTCACGTTTCATTTAAAATGATGTTTCCAATATTTGTACCAGATTTAGCTCTATGCAATGATTACCTTACTACTATTTTTTGAGCTAACTTAACCGGACTATCTGTCCTGACATAACATGATTACATTTTTAGTGCATATATTTACCACAATGCTCCACGAATTTTCAGAGTGAGAGCACGATTGATCGACCGAGATCGGAAACTTGTAGTAGTAGCGATAGCGGAAGTAGCGATAAATAATTCAAGTTATTATATGCTCTACTTATATTGGGAAAAAGTTCATATATGTTTCCTGCCCATACTTGAAAATGTATATCTTACCCATTCTAACCTATGCTTAGATCTGGTCGCTCACGAAGTCGCAAAAGTCAGTGTCGCCTTCGAGTTTGCCATAGAGAGATGGAGCGCAGCATACTGGGTATAAAAAATCATGATGCAGTCCCGACCATCGCGCTCTGCGCTCAAAAACGGGAGAAATGAATGTAGGGACGCAGCGACAGTTTGGCGAAAGTTTACACACAATGGGTGCCTGAAGACGGACGAAAGAGGCGGCGTGATGACCTTGACACATAAATGAAAAAAAAAGACAGTCAGTCGTAGGACTGCACGTCAGAAGAAAACATAAATTCACAATGTATTTGCATAAACATACACACACACACATCTGTATATATATATAGGTATAATTAGGTTAAAAATAAAAAGTAGGTAATAACATATCTAAATGTATACATAGGGTACACTGGAAGTTTTGCGCTCCTGGCCGCTCATAAATGTTTGAATTTCGAATGTTATTACCTATTTTAAATATAAGAAACTCGGCTCCGTCTTATTCGTCGTATTCTAGTCGTATTTTCGATCAGGTCACGTGTCCTGACGCGAGTTTAACATTTTTTACCCATCCCAAAAAGTGCACAACGCCGCTAAAGAAGTTTTCACTTCAAAAATATGTATGGAAAGAAGGCTTTGGAGGAGGCCTTTGCCCAAAAGTGGGATAGTATGGGCTATTCATTTCGCCTCTGCTCTTCCTTGATCGATAAAACATTTATGACATAATACAGAGCATGTATACTGGAAGGTCATCTATTATAACATAATATTTCTGGAGTATTTGTGGTTTGCCAACCGCCTACGATCATGACTACAGACGTCACACTAACCCAGTTCTCTCACAGCATAAACATATTGAAAGATTGGAACTATTCTTTCATCATTCTGTTTAAGATGTATCTCTATGTTTACATATGTATTTCACCTTATAATAGCTCTCATTCTTACATCGTATGTCCATATTTCGCTATCTCTGTCCAAACTGCTAAAATTTGACGATGATTATTGAAGGTGTCGGAAACTGCTACCTGTGCGAAGCCGGACGGTTGCTAGTTACAAAATAAAATCATGTTTGTTGATAAATGCATCACACGAAAACGTTTATACTAAAAGGTTTTGAGATTTAGCATATCAAATTACTGACATATTGAAGTCTTAAGATATGAGATTTGATTTATACTAATATAACAAATAATGTCAAGGTACTATTGGTATCTTGTTACCATTTGCACACTTTAAAAATAACAAACTTATTCCTGACGTGATGTAGTGACAATTAATGTAATTGCCATATGCAAAAGTTAGTTTATAAATGTTCGAGAAAACGATAAAAGCATTAAAGTTACCGATAGTAGAATCTAGTAACGAATAAGAATTAGCCATGCTTCGGGTGAATTTGTTTTGATCTAATCCCTGCTACCTTCCTGCTAATATTCTAGCTTTATGAAGCCGTTTCTACATAATTTTTAACTTCATAGAACCAATTGCTTAAAAATTTTAGCTTCTTCTACATATAATCTTTAAATATTCCAAATTTCACATTGCTGTCTGGGCGTGTTTGTTTAATAAAGCGTACAAAAAATTCTCCTAGCGTATTAATATATAGAAGACTAGCAGCGCCCCGTGGTTTCACCCGCTTAAGTTCCGACCCCGTATGAATATCGGGATAAAAAGTAGCCTATGCGTTAATCCAGGTCTCCAGCTATCTACATACCAAGTTTCATCGCAATCGGTTCAGTGGTTTTTGCTTGAAAGAGTAACAAACATTCATCCATCCATCCATCCAAACTTTCACATTTACACATTTATAATATTAGTGGGATTTATAAACAGACCTTTTACCTACATTACGTGTATTAACTATTTTAAAATAACTTAGTTTTTGGTTTTGGATTAAAGGTTTCAAATCTGCAAAATATGTTCAGGAGTTTTTAAATTGTATGTACGACTTGAATGCGTGAATTCTCTTACAAAAAATCTCAATTCAAACTACCCAATGCGAAACTATTCAAAGATAGTGTTTGTTCATGAAACAGAACCGGCCTCAACCTTACTTCACAGACAAAAATAAACTATTACACGTCGCGACTAAACTGTCGCTAATTCTTTGCTTTAGACCTGCCAAATGTATTCTTGGAACGATAACCTGTCTCGTAGCTACCTGATCACTCCGATCTCGCTGTTTGATGTTCGGTACATTAGCTGGTCCGAATGAACCGCTACATTTGATAGAGTCACATCTAAATCCCTCTCAAAGCCATGCCAGCCATGGGCAAAGCGTATTGTCTATCGGGCACAATTTTAAACTCTGTGCTGCTGCTGAGAAATTTGAACAGGAAAACCCAATAGGAAATTGGCCAACTCGAAATTCAAATTCAGGACCACGATCACATGTAAGTGTCAACTTATGGCATGGGACTAAAGATGCAGTCAAATGATAAAATTCAATGAGTCATCTTGTTTTCTTCAAAAAAACGTTTGGCATCTGAAAACTTTTACTATAATAATGTCAAACACACTTATAGGTTTCCAAGCACACCTATGAAGAACAATAAAAAAAAATTGTGAATGTTGAAAACGCTCACAAAAGAACCGAAGTCTTATGAAATTCCAAAAAATAATAAAAATATTTCAGGGCATATTTCCTGCTCTTCTTACCGCAAGAACTGTTAGGCAAGGCATAAGAGTTACTGTTCTAGATTGTTTTCTAAGCTATTTTTGTGGCCGGACTCGTTATTTCCGTAGTCATTTGCATTACTACGACAGAGAAGTCATGCCATAATACGAGGGGTTTCCTTCACAAAGTTCCGTATGCAACCTCCCTTTTTTAAGGTGTGAATATACAATTATACTACTATTATTGATGGTCTGTCCGCGAAATAGGAAAGGATTAACTCTGTTGTATTGACAGAACTATCACCACAATTAGAGCATACCTTAACATCATAAGTTTCTACTACTAGTACAAGTCATCTGTTAATTTGGATACGCTGAAACTGTTCCCTACTGTGGTTTGGGCATGTAGAGAGAATGAGTGGGCAATGAATGACAAAACCAACTAAAAGCCAAATGTTAGTTGGCAGGCCAGTAGGGGTCGACCACGCAGAACATACGCTGATTAAATTGGTGATGTTCTAAAGAAAAGGCAGGTCAGAAGTTCCTGAAACCGGTGGGCTTGTATAAAAGGCTTCATGCCAATAGAGGAAGCTTGTGAGGTATGAAAAATAGAAGCAAGTGGTGGGCTATTATCTCTACCTGCTGTGTAGGGAGAAATTCGTAAGTTTATGTATGTATGTATGTATGAGCTAAAAGAATGAACGAACGAACGAAGAATCGAAATAGAACAAAGAGCTGTCCTCAAAGATCTCTCACTAATACGGAACTCCATAAATCTAAATGTTGGAAGTCGTTTTGTATAACACACCACAGTGCAAAAAAATTATAGGTACCTCAATTTTTAAAATGTCACAATGCTTCCATTCAAACTCAAGAAGCCAATAGCCAATGATGACGTCAAGAGTTCAATGTCCGTATTCTCAGTTATACTAAAATAGCAGTTTCATAGGAAACCTCAACTGAATGCGGTCACGCCCAGCGATGACTGATTGGTTCACGATGACGGCTGTGGAACGTATGACTATTTTATCACATTTCTCTAACGTTGAATGACAGTTGTTATAACCGTTCACTCCGATTTAGATGGCATATCGGTAGCTAGTAGTATGCTGTGATGGAACATTTCCAATCTACTTCAAAACTCGTTAACGAGCAATCCACTTTTATTGCATTACTTGGAGTCTGATTGCAATTTCGTCACACAAATTGGAATATTGTTTTGGCTTACAAAAGTGTTGAATACTTTTTGGCAAATTATTCTCACGTTAGCGAATATTCCCCGTGTTGGGACAAAATTTATGAACATACAATTGACGGACACGGACAAAGTATACCCAGACTCAGAACCATAATTGTGGTGTAAATCAGTGGTTGGTAAATGTTGCTGGAAAGTAGTGAAACAGCTTATTTATTATATATATTTTCAAGTGGGAGAGCCATGATTCGGCACGTATGGGCCTTCCCGAACGGACTGATACCACGGAATCACAGAAAACCGGCGGTGAAGCAATGTTTTCATTGTATTTCGCCGAGTGAGTGCGTTTAACGGAGGCCCTAACCCTTCCCTCTCCCCTTCTTCCCTCCTTCCTCTATTCCCACCTTAAAAGCCGGCAACGCACTTGTGACTCTTGTGTTGCAGGTGCACATGGGCGGCGGTAGTCACTTACCATCAGGTGGTCGGTCTGCTCGTTTGCCCCGATCCTATAAGAAATATGTATATGTATATTGTTTAATAGTACTTTTTTTTAATCAACCGCACGCCATGTATCCTTATGGCGTTGAAATCATTCAATAGTTATAGTTTGTGCGGAAAGAGAACCGTCGTAGGATTTGAGGTCGCAGCAGTGCCAAATTACCTTTTTACATTGTTACGTCATTATTGTTTACAGTATTGTTTACTGTCGAACTATAATGACGTAACAGTGTTGTCAACATAACAAAAAAGGTAATTTCGCACTGCTGTCACGTCATATCCTACACGACGGTTCTCTTTCTGCACAGACTCTACATAACCCGATTCCTAAAGCCTATATTTACAATACTAGAGATATCATTCGTTGTTTTTATTCGTAACAAGCTTTAATTAGCTTCACTTGTAACTATGTTAACAAATCTTGGAAGTTAATTTTTACCTACTTCTAGTTTTCGTATCGAAATGAAACTTTGTATGTATATGTTGTATGAATGACGATACTATAATTTGGCATCTTGGAGCTGATCTGATGATGGACTAGGATATGGATAGTGGAACTCTTCAGTGGCTACTAGTAAAGGCTCATATGATTCGTTTTCACGAGTCCACCAGATTGGTAACGAGGTTCTGATGATAAAGCCTGGTGGTGGACAGTGGAACTCTTTTTTATTTGATTTGCACTTGGAGCATGTTTTTTAGGGTTCCGTTCCCGAAAGGTAACCAACGGGACCCTATTACTTAGCCTCCGCTGTCCGTCCGTCTCTCTGTCAGCGGGCTATATCTATAAATATCTCATGCTCCGTAATAGGTAGACAGTTGAAATTTTCACAGAATGTGTATTTCTGTTGCCGCTATAACAACAAATAATAAAAATAAATTAAAAATTAAACAGAGCTTCCTTACTCTACATGGTATTAAATCTTGTACGATGGTGCGGAACCCATCGTGCGCGAGTCCGATTCGGACTTGGCTGGCTTTTTTTTGGTTTACTAAACTATTATTATTACGCCGACTGTCCACTCGATTAAGATACAGATTTTTAAAATTTTTAGTAGTTCAGGGGACTATGAGTTGCGGAATTATCATCATTACTGCTAGCAGAAGGTAGTTAGTTATAACTTACTTCGCTATTCTAACTTCTCATTGATTTATTTATATTCGTACATATTCTTAATTACGTAAAAGACATAGCAGGCTATACAGCTTATATGGTATGTGTCTCGATCACACACGACTAACCCCTTTACGATCTCGCTGGCCTTGGCAGGTTCTAAGCAAGTTGATGTCATCGCCGCTAGGGAACGTTGAGATAATGTTTTCTTGTTTCATAAATAAATTATTTACATATTATATAAGTTAAAGTATATTCGAGTATCGAGACAATACCGTTACCATAAAATACCTAGTATATTCGAGTCTTACATATTGACAGTATGGCTACCATAACTTAAGATAATTCGTATGGCTAATCTTCAGTACGCATGTACGTGATGAAATAGATTATTTACTTAAATTGCAATTACTATGAAATACGTGCAAGCATGTTGGTTTGAAATGTTTCCACTATGCACTCTCGCCATGCACAATGTATATCCTTCTTTATTGAAAGGGAAAACTGGTTTAGCGGCGTTGTGCACTTTTTGGGATGGGTAAAAAATGTTAAACTCGCGTCAGGACACGTGACCTGATCGAAAATTGGTAAGACGGAGCCGAGTTTCTTATATTTAAAAAAATATAACATTGGAAATTCAAATATTTATGAGCGGCCAGGAGCGCAGAACTTCCAGTGTACCCTATGTATACATTTAGATATGTTATTACCTACTTTTTATTTTTAACCTAATTATATGTATACAGATGTGTGTGTGTATGTATATGCATGAACATTGTGAAGTTATGTTTTGACTTCTGACGTGCAGTCCTACGACTGACTGTTTTTTTTTTCAGTATATAAGAAAACATTTTATCATATAGAATCAGTCCGTCCAGTAGTCTAGAAATACACCAATATTAACTTAACTTGTCTATCGTTTCGAAATCGCAACAATTCGTTTTCTTTAATGCAACAAGCGAGCGTACACCCTTGTACAATTGAAATAACCCTTGCCAATTTGATGATTGTTATTTTAGTCTTTTAAATGTCTTCTAGTCAAAAAAATCATTCTAAGTTTTCTACCCTACTGAACACCACGTACCTAACTTTGCCGTTCTAAAAATATTTTCCCATACATCGAGATACGGCACAGTAAATTTTCCAAGCGCAAAATAAGTTGGTAATCACAAAAAAAACATTTTTTATGTGATTTAATAAAAAAATAATGACTTTCGGATTTTTTTCTTTACTTCTGCTGTAAGACCTCGCTTCTCGCCAAATTTAATGATTCTAGGACATTGAGAAGTACCCTATCTATAGGTTTTGATTTACCTGCGAAATGTTAAATATAAGGCCTAAATGGCCGTATCTTTTCATAGAGTTGCATTAAAAAGAAAAGGAAAAAGGGTCTTGAAAGACAGACAGACCGAAGGACACAGTGTCCTTCGGTCTGTCTGTGACCCTATGAGTTATTTTCCCCCTAAATATTGAAAAACTTGCCCGAAAATTCAGGAAATCGGGAAAAATAAAAAAAATCTTTGCTTTTGACAGTACCACATCTCTAGCTAGAATCATATAGAAATAAAAATATTAATATGAAATTAATAATAAAATATTCTAGTTTCTCATTCTTATATATTATACCTATTCTTTTTCAATACGTAGGAACTACTGCTAGAAGTAATCTGTACTGTAAAATAAACTAATCTTAAAGTAAGCCAAATTTCAAGTTATGATAAGTTTTATTCCTATTACGTGAATGCTGTCTTATAAAAAATCTAATTATACTTTTTATCTGTTTCCAGGTATTGTTTGACAACATCGTCTAAAAGTCTACTTAGTGTAAGTGATATACACCGACATATAGTTTCTTTCGTGTATTACATTTGTATTTTGCAAGCCCTTTATCAAGGAGAAAAACAACCAGTAGCGTCCTTATTAGGCGCCGCAGTCCACACACGATAGGCTGCTTCTCTCCTGGTTTACTGCCGTCATTCACGTCACTTAGAAATATGACTTCCTTGGTTTGAGAACCAGATTAAATTAATTACAGGACAAGTACAATATTACAATATATAATAGTACTTACCCTGCATATTTAAGATGTTGTATTTAACATTTTGTCAGGTGAATACTTTGACTTACTGATGTGGATAGTAGACACTTACTTCTATGTAGCTCCATTGTTAAATAATGATTCTGCTAAGAAACTTTGTAGGTCATTAAACACTTGAGTATCCGCGGCAGTTTCTTTCGGTTCGCACACGACATTACTTTGTTGGTTCTAAGGGTTAAGGACGAGTGGTACGATGGTAGAGATTAGCAACTGCTATTCATCATCCTTCATCCAAAATATTTCCTCAGAACACAAATCATTGTACAGGTAGACTACGTTAGAAGGCGAAATCTCTCCTGAATAAATGGACTACCAAATTTTTCAATGCGTGATTAATTTATGATCAATATAAGCATAGTCTAGACTGTTTAGTTTTTATATAAAACATTGCAGTTGCTGTTGAACGTAATTAGGCCAAACATTTCACATTCACTATACGCTTATGATGAATATTGGACCGACATAAGAACGTCCGCTAGCTTTAGAAGAGGTATAGTACGACAGTGTTCTACTGAAATCGGAGGGTTGCTAACGTTGTTAAGTCAATTGGTGCTGCCAGTGGCGGATTTACCAGTAGGCTAAGTAGGCTGAAGTCTAGGGCGGCAGATTTTAGGGGCGGCAAATTTGGGATCTTACATTATTTTTTATGTCTTGTCCTGCGGAATCGAATTAGATAGACCGACCGGTAGGGGCGGCAAAATTATAATAGCCTACTGGCGGCGAATGCGTAAATTCGCCGCTGGGTGCTGCGAGTGTTGATGGATAAAGATCCCGCCACCCGCACCGCGCCGGTAGAGGGTAAAACCCGTTTACTATCTAGCAAGCAGTGGGACCGTTGTCACCTTAGTCACGGTAATACTATCCATACAGTAATGTGTCTTCATAGAAACGGTCGGATCGCGAGAATTGCCTACACGCCTTGCGTTCGGTTGAAACTCAGCACGCAAACAGTTCGCGATTGCTCCGCAGGGACGAACAAACGGTGTGGTCGTTTTTTAAGGAGTAAGCGTGCGATTTGTGTATTTCATTGAAATAAATCCAAATACTTAAGTATTTAATATGGCAATTAGAGATTATAGAGTATATTGTGCTGTTTTTGGTTGCTTGAATTCTTCAAAAACGCACCCAGAAATAACATTTTTTAAATATTTATTTAATATAAAAACTAGTAGGTAGTTCCTAGGCTAAGCTATCTATTTACTTATATATTCAGCTACATACATATATTATTGAATTAGACGAAATGTCATTATGAAATGATTATGAAAGTTAAAAATGGTAGGTACCTAACTACCTACCTAGCAAGAATTACACTTTTTTTTATGGTATAGGGGGCAAACGAACAGATGGGTCACCTGATGGTAAATGACTACCGCCGCCCATAGGCACCTGTAACTCGAGAGTCACAAGTGCGTTGCCTCCCTTTAAGGTGGGAGTAGAGTAGGAGAAGAAGGGGAGGGGGAAAAGTGGGAAGAGGGGATGGGGGAAGAGGGGCAAGGGGGAATAGTGGGAAGAGGGGGAGGGGTGAAGAGTGGGAAGAGGAGGAGGGGGAAGGGGGGAAGAGTGGTAAGAGGCGGAAGGGAGAGGGGGAAGGGAGGGGAGAGTGGGAAAAGGGGTAGGGGGAAGTGGTGGGGAAGAGTGGGAAGAGGGGTAGAGTGGGAAGAGGGGTAGAGTGGGAAGAGGGGTAGAGTGGGAAGAGGGGGAAAGAGGGGGAGGGGTGAAGAGGGAGGGGAAGTGGGAGTTAAGAGGGGGAGGGGGAAGAGGGAAGAACGGGAATAAGGGAGAAGGAAGGGTTAGGACCTCCGGTAACCTCACTCACGCGGCGAAATGCGATACAACCCGTTTTTCTGTGAGGCCGTGGTATCGAGCGGAGTCGAGCCGGTTTATACGTGCCGAAGCATGGCTCTCCCACGTTTTAATTTACTTATTTTTAATTTATTTTATAAATAAGATTTTTTAGTAGCCAGTTAGAAGTTTTGATTGCTTTAGGTGGCGCACACGCGATGATATGGTTTGATATTAAGTAACGTTTGCAGCGGTTCAACATAGGATGGGTTACCAAAAAAAATGTTTTTTGATTTGCTCTGTGCTGTAGTTAATGGGGTCGTTAATTTTACGGACGGTTACTCGTCAGCTATTTCTTGCATTTTGATTAAGTAGGTTGGTGTTGAAGTTTGTAAGGATTGGAGTTTGGTAATCTTCGGCGACAGCAGTTTATTTTAACACCCGGAATAAAGGGAAATCTATTTATATTTATAAAAATTAATTATCATATTTACAATCACAAAACTAGAAAGAAACTCAAGTAGGCAGATGATATTATGGGCAGCCCTATCGTCGTCGTCGTCTGTCGTGTTTACGTACCGTTTGGCTGTAGGTAATTATATCAAGGAAAGGGTCGAGTCACAATACTGTATATACTTATACTGTGCCTTAGTGATAATGAAAATATTTGGCCAAGTATCTTCGTTTACGAATCGCGCTTTCCAACGTGCGACCTCGCCAACCGCCACCGCATCGAGTATTGTTAGATCCAAAAATAGGATAATTATTTTTACGACATAAAGTTCACAGTCTACTCAGACCGGGAGTTATATATCAAACATATTATTGTAATTATTTTTATTAAATTTTTATATAATTAAATTATTAACAGCATACATTGCACGAGGCGGACTTAATGACTTAGTTTTATGAACTTCTTTCAATTAATTAATTAGACTCAAGACTGTAGAAACGATCAACTATACCTATAATTAAGTTTAAAGGGAACATTTAGCTCCGGAGATTCTGCTCGCACTTGTTCTGTTTTTGTAAAAGATCCGATTGTCTTAGTTGCAAATCTATTAATAGGACATACATACATACATTCTAAGACTATATACCAAGACTAGTTCGCCTCTGAACTCTGAGTAATTCAAGCCTGGGAACTAGGTGCTTCGATGTGGGTACTTTTAGGTCCGGGACGTGACTGCAACCGGGTAAAACTCACGCTCCGAAAGGAAATACTGAACTCTTGGGAGCACTAATGTTACTTTTGTTTTGTTTTACGTTTACTGTTCTATGTACCAATAGATATGTTGAATATATACTGTATATGGATGGGTGACCATCTCTTATTGATTTCTGAGGCCTAGATTGATTTTTTGTAAGATTGGTTGTTTTTAACCAAACAAATGTACAAGAGTAGAAGAAAGATGGATGGACTATGTGAATGAAGATATGCGAGAGTAGAATGGAAGAAGACAACACATAGCACCAACCCCAAATAACATTGGGACAATGCAGATGATGATATAAAAAAAGTAATAAATAGACCTTGTCCTAAAAAGAATATACCTCATAATATTATTCATCAAGTAGATGGTTGATGCCAATAATTTAGTGTTAAATGGGATGATAAAGAAATGTACAAAATTTTCAAATTCATATTCTTTATTGTACACAAAAATAACATAATTATATACAGGAAGAAAAATAGCTTGTCCAAAGGCAAGCTTAACTAATAGTTGAGTTTTCTTCCAGCAAACCTTGGAAGGAGTGAAGAGAGGATAGTAAAGAATAAACAGAGTCAAAGTTAAAGAGAAAGAAATTCAATAAACATATAGAACTAGGTACCTAAATTAAAAATACATAAGGAATTTCCTTTCTAGGGTACACCTGAGGCCCCGGCCATAAGACCCAGTGACGGAACACTGTGTGGTTTTAGTCGTTTCTAGTCCGACATACCACCTCGCCGCTTGGCCCCGGTGAGGTGATGACCCGTGGGGGTTTCCACACATTAACACATACAACATAACAAATGTACATACGCAAAATAAATTTACGTATATTCACACATGTGCACTGTAAGTAAATAATATGTTAAACATATACATACATACAAACAGTCTGATTATTGCTGTGACACAGTCAGAGAAGGGCTATCGTGGATAGACTTTTTTATTTCTTTTAATATCTTTTGAAGAAGGCTTACAGACTAATAATAATTATGGTTATATCAAATATATATCCATGTTGCTAACAACAATCCTCCATAGTTAGGTAACAATATACTACACTCAAGAAAAGTGTGAATAAGTATAACTTCATGTAAGTACATAGGATAATCCAATCTGTTTCTTTAACCTTTTTGAGTCATTGATTTAGAGGTATTACTCTATTTTAATTTTATTTTATGGTCAATAAGTGGACTCTAATGTTCTTTGGGTATCAATAAAGTTCTTTAACCTATTCACTCAAGTCATGAACCAACACATACAAATAACAAATACAAAAACAGATACACCTACAAACCTATACAATCAATCAATCAGCCTATCATAGTCCACTGCTGGACATAGACCTCTCCCAATGTGCGCCACAGCACCCGGTCCTCCGCCTTTCGCATCCAGTCCATCCCTGCTACCTTCTTCAGGTCGACATATACATACAAAAAGAAATTCTTAGAAATAGTAGTTATTTATAATACCGCAGTAACAGTAAAAGAATTATCGTACCAAGTAGAATAGAACCTTTATTCGCCTAACGTTAGATTATGATCATAATAACTTGACGAAGTATGTCGACCGATAGGGCATAAAATCCCGGTTCTTATGATTTTCAAGGCGCCTCGAGGCCAATAAATAACCATAAACAACACACTTAAACATCTTACACTTAGAACATATACATGTATTACTTGACCTAGCACCAACAATGGCGCTCAGGTTTCTAGTCCAGCCCGTCGAACCGGTCCATAGCTATCTGCGTTTTGTCTGCTCTTGTTCTGACCGTACCACTTATGCGTAGGCGTTAAGTTATCTACTTGTCTTTATTTAAAAGGCTGCTGCGTCTTTGGAACTTAAATATGGAGTTTAATAGATTTTCATAAGCTGTTGTATCGTAATGACTACGAATCGACTCTCTCCAAAAAGATAATTCAATAAGTTTCTGAAATTACAATACTTGCACTCGAAGTATAGCTAGGCTAGATGGCGCCAGCGTAGTCTAGCCTTGTCGAAGTATAACAAGGATGATGCGTGTTATGTTTTTATATAACCTCGTAAGGATTTTAAATAATTGAAAGGATTCCTATGAACTATACGTGCGTCGTTATATTCGTCTTGATCAAGCGAGTGTCGCTGTATGTACCAAACTTATAAAAAATACAAAAAATGCAGATTACTAACACCTTTTATGGGTGATATAATAATTTTTGCCGGATTATCGAGTAGTATGTCGGGGAAAGGTTAATGCCCGGTTCCTATCATCAAGAAACGATTTGTTTTGCTTACGGATGGTAAACAGATATTAAACTGAAAATTACTTTCATTTATATATATATACATTTACATGAAACAAAGAAAAGTTTACATTTCTTTGTATCATTAATAAACTTATGTTCTATATTTTCCGCAGTTGTGTAATGGATTGTTAATTATCTCGCAGATAAAGTAATTACTTCGGAAGCCTTGTAAGGTCGTGTGTAAAGCCCGGCCATCTTCCATATAGTCATTAGGGCCGAAATGTGCCCCGAAAATCTAATTAATTTGTCTCCTTACCATTCCTCTACAACGGCAATTTATAAGTAGGTAGAATAAATATTTTACGCACGTGTGTGTTGCGGGAAATCGCGACTAGCATTGAGACCAACAGGGGCTCCTTTTCAAGGAGCGAAGCGGCCTGTCACTTGTCAGATCAGTGGCAAGCACTGTACTGGGCTGATTGCGTGCCTAACGTTCGGCAAGTTTCCGCTGCATTGTGTGTTGCAGAGTTGTTTTTAATAGGCACTGTGATACATACCGAACTTCTTCGACATAAATTAGTGTGAACATGCCTAAAGAAGGATTTTGAATTTTTAACCCATTAACGATCAAAACATCATCATCGTTAGCTATCGCCGCCCACTGCTGGACGAAGGCTTCCCCCAAGGAGCAAATGGCATTAACTAATTTAACTATAAGTTAAAAAGCTTTAACTAAGTATAAATTGTCTTCCGTTTATTTTGTACTAGCTACGCCCCGCGGTTTCACCCGCGTAAGTCCTTATCCCGTGGGAATATCGGGATAAAAAGTAGCCTATGTGTTAATCCAGATCTCCAGCTATCTACATACCAAGTTTCATCGCAATCGGTTCAGTGGTTTTTGCGTGAAAGAGTAACAAACATCCATCCATCCATCCATCCATACTCACAAACTTTCACCTTTATAATATTACTAGCAGCGCCCCGCGGTTTCACCCGCGTAAGTCCCGATCCCGTTTGAATATCGGGATAAAAAGTAGCCTATGCGTTAATCCAGGTCTCCAGCTATCTACATACCAAGTTTCATCGCAATCGGTTCAGTGGTTTTTGCGTGAAAGAGTAACAAACATCCATCTATCCATCCATCCATCCAAACTTTCACATTTATAATATTAGTGAGATAGTAAGAAGTATTTGTTATTTCAAGAATGGACAAATTATTCATAACTAAGTTATGAATTATATTCGGGAATTAATTCATTCAAGTGTGTTTAATAAATTAACTATCATATGTTTCATAGATATATACTGTAAGACCCTCGATGTCTGAGAGGTTTGTTCGGGATAGAAGTGTTAGCTTAGGAAGAAATCAATTGATAGAGGCTGTAAATCAAGATAATAATATTGGAGACTGAACTAAATAATTTTACATTAGCACATTATAATGAAAAGATCTGCTGCGGCAACTTGACAGCAGTTGACTCTGACTGCTCGATCGACTATCAACGCACTTCCGTCTCTTGTTCTTCATTCTACCAATTATATATTTTAAATATCACTTAACAATAATTTGATAAATTATTTTTGAACATATTTGGATTCAAATCTTTGTATGAGTTCGGAACCTTATTATAATTTTTTGGAGCCAGACATAAGATGCGTTTCGTCAGTAGAGCAGTACTTGTAGGATACATACATAGCCTCTTGTTATCACGTCTATTTCGTACTGTAACATCAGATAGACGAGGAAACAGCTGAGGATTGGTTTTAACAAAAAGGGCTGTTTCAAGTATGTATAGCGTAAGAATAGTTAATCCCACTAATAATAATATTATAAATGTGAAAGTTTAGATGGATGGATGGATGGATGTTTGTTACTCTTTCACGCACGATAGCTGGAGATCTGGATTAACGCATAGGCTACTTTTTATCCCCATATTCCCAAGGGGATCGGGACTTACGCGGGTGAAACCGCGGGGCGCTGCTAATATTTTGTATTTTTCTAAATATTACTATAACCATAGTAATTATGGATACATTGAAGCTATCAGCTATCACATTGGATAGTGACAATCGCAGTTACAATAACCCATGTTGTCATATGTAGACATACAGTCCTGGTTTATTAAACAAGACGACGTTAATTACCTGAGTGAATTAGCAGTATGCATTCTCCGGTCTCCGGACTATATGCCCATATAGTCCGGAGACCGGAGAACCGCCTACTTTTTAGTTAGAAAGGTTTTCTAGTGACAACCAAGGATTAGAAAGCTATTCTAAGTACTAGTTTATAGTACATTGACCCTATTGAGTTAAGAAAGTTCAATCGGGTATTGTGTCGCAAAAGCCGCTCACTCGCATTGTACAAGCTGGCGAGCTTTACACTTCGGTTCGCTTCAGTTTTTAAAAGGTATGTAAAAGCGAAGTAGTTAAATTTGTCAACTTGCAGGTAACAGAATTAGCATAGATTTTTTTATAAAACATTAACGAGCTTAAATACAGGTTACTGTAATCACTTAACATCTTAAAGGAAGTAGACCTTAGTAGATTATTGCTTTTACTGTAGCATTTTGCAATATAATGTATGTATAGAAAGCCCCTATTTTGTTTGTATTGCTGGTTTTCTTCTGTAAAAATTGAGTGGATTTAGTTACCGTCATTAATCTTTATAATGAATTAATGTTTGTCTAATGGCAACACATATTACAATAATATTATTGACTGGCCTGTTGGTCTCGTGGTTAGTGACCCTGACTGCTGAGCAGAGGTCGTGGTTTCGAGTCCTGTTTCGACGAATAATTGTGTGATGAGCATGATCATTTGTTCTGTCTGGGTGTAATTTATCTACAATATGTATGTATTTAGAAATATATAAGTATGTTTATCAGCAGTCTGGTGGTTACCACAGTAGTACCATAGTATCAGACGGCCGTGTGTGAGATGTGTGAAGTTAATATTATTATTATTCAAAACTTTCGTGAGTGGTATTTTTACTATTCAAATGACACCCGACACCGTCGTGGCAGGATGCTTCACTCCTTATTAAGGGATCCTTGTCGGGTCTGAAACTAGTCACTTCCACACGTGTGTATCTTTAATAAATATTAGCAACCCGCCCCGGCTTCGCACGGGCAGCAGAGACATCTTCAACAATCATCAGCATATTTCAACCAATTTACACAAAACTTTAACAAATTATATACACACCTAAACCAATATTATAAAACAAAGTCCCCCGCCACGTCTGTCTGTCTGTTCGCGATAAACTGAAAAGTACAGAACGGATTTTCATGCAGTTTTCACTAATAGACAGAGTGATTCATGAGGAAGGTTTAGGTGTATAATTTGTACCCGTGCAAAGCCGGGGCGGGCTGCTAGTTCTTAATAAATAGGTGCAAACGCAAAGACAGACGATATACCCTACAATTTCACTATACTATAGGTACAGAAGTCGGTATATTTCAGACAATGAGATGTCCCAGTGTCGTATTCCGAACCGGCTCGACCGGATCAGCACACTTTTGTAACTACATCTGTGTACGTATTAGTAGGTACGGATGTGTGTGTGTGCGCTTAGATTTAGCTCCGAGATGCAAGATCTTTGTTAAAAGATTTATATTATAATACTTACATATACTACTAGGTGTTTGTTGTGTCATCTACGTTAAGGTCACCATGCAATGTGATGGCACAGTGTGTTCAAGTCTCAAGTGTGCTCAAAAAGTCGCCAATTTGTTTTTTTTTATGATTTTTTTTTTTGTTTAATTGGAATAGAGGTTGTGACAATGAACACGAATTTGGGATATGCCTATCTAAGAGAAAACTATTCACAGTAATCTTGAATGTTCCAGGACAATATTTGTCTGGAAAAATAGAAGCAGGAAGTTCATTCCAGGCTTAAATTTATTAAAATTATCGAATCTGACGACATATAATTCGTCAAAAGTGATTCAACCGTTTAGTGGTTACAAGAGAACATATAACAAAATAAATAATAGTTTAAAAAAAACTATTATTTTTAAACTATTATTTATTTTTCACTTTTTAGTTTAATGTATCATTAAAGCGTGGTTTTAAATTTTTGTGGTTGGAACTACCTCCCCGTGATGCGAGTGGGTAATTTGCTCGCCTGCTGCCTTCCTCGGATTTTGTCATCGTTTCTCAGGCTCCCTCTCCGGAATATTTATTTTAAACGAGTACTTGGCGCAAGACACTACCGTGTCTTCGGATATAAGAAATCGCTAATACTGAAGATCCTGATCAGGATAATGGAACAAACTACTGAAATTAATGCATTGTCATCGGTCCTTGATAAGTGTGCAAACTTTCCGTTACATACATAAATACATACATACATGTGAAGCTAATAAAAGCGTATTAAAAACATGCCAAACTTATAAGGTTCTAAATTTGCATCCGTTTTGGATTCGCCACAGCCCGGTAATAATAGGTGTTCATGGGTGTTCACGGACAATTGTCAAACTCCATGCCGAGGCGCGTATTTTGCGTTGGTGGGAATAAAAGCTATTCGAGCCACCCTAACTCCCCGAAGAATCCCAGTAACCCCTTTACGTTACCGACGATCTTGAAGAGTGACCCTGGCGAGCCAAGGTCAAGAGTCACAAGTGCGTTGCCGACCTTTAATGTGGGAGTAGGGGAAGGGGGGAAGAGGGGGAAAGGAGGTGAGAAGAGGAGAAGGAAGGTTTAGGGTCTCCGATAACCTCACTCACTCGGCGAACAGCAATGCAAGCATTGCTTTACTGCCGGTTTTCTTTGAAGCCGTGGTATCACTCCGGTCGAGCCGGCCAACACGTGCCGAAGCATGGCTCTCCCACGAACAAATTCTTATCGATGTCCACGCTTCTGTTTCGTTGTCTCCCATTATTCCCAAAAAAAAGGGAATCAATTAAAAGAGTTCTTATGTCGAGGCCAGTGGAAACTCCCTTTTAACTTGGCTTCATACAGTTTAGGGAACTTGAAACATGGCAGAGATTTGACAAACTGTTTTATAGCCCAATTTAAGATAAAGCGGTGGTAATAATATTTTTTTTAACGGAATCAAGGTCGTATTGATAGTGTTTTTTCTCATTGGGTCACAGTCACCACTACAATCTTCAACTAGGTATTATAACTATTTTCTTTTCTATTTTTTCTGTTTTCTAAGCTCAGGTACAATTTGATAGAATTAATATGAGAAGTCTCAGTTTCAAGGTCATTTTTTAAATGAATAACAGAATACTAAATATTAAATTAATTAGGAATGTTACGCTAAATATAGAAACAAACATTTGGGTGTGGCAAAAAAAAATGACGAGATGAATTTTTTCCGTATTTTTTACGTTTTTGCCAAATTGTCATCTTAAAGAAAATATACAATAATCCTGTGCAGGTTTTTACTTGCAGACCTGTGTTATCAAGCGTTCAAACATTGCATATAGAGCAAAGATAAGCAAACTTATTAGTCACTCTCAGTATTATGTTCAATTTATCGACTAGCGAGTTAGGTAACAATTATGCTGAAAAGTAATAATGATAAATCGCTTGTTTGCGAGAATAACGACATAACTAAAAATTATTGATTTTAGAGAACGGTGTGTGAGAATGTTTTGTGATTTCCGTTAGTGTTTTGTTCTCAATACGTGAACGTGAGCACGAAATCGGTGTTGCATCTTTGTTCACCATAAAATATCAAAGATTTTTGATCGTTTGGCATACTTAGTGCAATTCGACTGAATTTTGAATTATGTCGATATTCTCGCAAACGAGCCATATACATATTGGTATTAAGGAAAGGAAATATAGTTTGTAATTGTTTTTTTTTTTGAAATGATTACTTAATTTGAAAAGATTACGAAATGAGTAACGTGGGTTATACATTACTAGAAATCTTGTATTGTCGCCACATTAAAAACTGAAACTAAAAACTATAATAGATGATAATACAGTTCACTATTTAATAAAAATAAGTTAATAGACATTATTTTGACTGGTTATACCGGTAACGCAATACTATTGGTCGATTGATAAATATTAACGAATAGTTGAGTGCGAATAGAGGTACGAACAACTTGGCAGTTACTGTTAGCTAGTAATTTTCTGAGACTGTTTCTTACATTTGTTAACCCCTCCGGCTAAGCTTAACGCTCGTGTTAGGAGTGGGTTCACGACGGTAGTGCACTGTGTGGGGTCCGAACCCGCAACCACTTGATCGCAAGTCCGACGACACCGACATCACGAGTCAGTCTGTCTGTCTTCTAAACTGTCTGATTTCTAGTCCAGATAGAACATATAATTTTATTAATATGAAGCAATATTTATGACCTTTTTAAGAAAGCCTACTGTCAAACCAGGGTAGCGAATTGACCTTTACAAGTGTAGTAGACATATATATATTTATATACTTATTTAATTTTAGCCACATACTGTCCCAAGCACACCTATATTTAATATTAAGATGCTCCTTTCAAAAATCACCCTTAAAATGCATTAGGCAATGTTCAAAACCCTTTGGAATTTGCTTTAAGCGACTTAGTTGACTTACCTCGTAAATTTAGCTCTTAAACTAAAGGAGTTAGAGCTGTTTATACTGTGTGGGTAGTCGAAGAAAAGTTGGCACAGGAAAGTTCAATGACCTTGAAAATGCCATGTTGGCGTGCGGGCTACCTAAGAAGAACTTTTTGCACTGCAGTATGCAGTCCGCGTTATAACTTTAGTGTACGGTTTCTTGAATTCTTGAATTTTATCATGGACGAAAGCATTTAGCATTGCAGTTTTTATTGTTTTATTTTATTAAGTTTTGGTTTCATACTATATTTAGGTCTTAATATTTAGGACCTATTACGGAAGAAAATTAAGATATCATATACTGTCCAACTTTGGTTTGACATGTTCTGAATTTTCGTTAGTGTTAAAATTTTGGGTTATCTATAAAAACATTTTTATTGCCTAAGAAGTAGATTGGGTACTTATTAGTAATGAATTAATGGTTGATACTTTTACAATTTGAAAATAGTGTTTGTACAAATGAATATTTTATTGATTCATTCATATATTTATAAAGTCACATCATGCTCCGCGCATTTTCCTAACTAAGTTGGGGTCGGCTTTCAGACTAACTACGATACGGCCGAACTTCGATATTATACGTGAAGCGACTGCCATCAGACCTCCACAACCCTTGGGTTGTGGAGGTCTGATAGCGCGGACAAGTACCAATAGACCGCACAAAGACTTAGTGCAAGTGAAGTGTTACTAAATTAGTTTTAAGTTTTATTTACTAACACAGAATGTTTTAGTATGTATATTTAGATTAAGGTATTTGTCTATGGGCCTATGCAGCCTGAAACAAATGATTATTATTATTATTAAAGAAAGGAAACATTCAACACAACAAACCGGCACCTTTAATAAAATCTCAATTGCAAATCTTTGCTAGCATGGATATGTAGTGTTTTATTTACATCGGCTTTAGTGCACCATCACTTAGCTATTAATAGACAGCTATAAATATTCAATAGGATACATTAGATTATTGCAATCACTTTGCAGTGCGAACAAGATTCTTAACTTAAACTGCCCGCTCTGGTTACTTTTCCAAACATTATCCCAAACAGAGCGTTTTTTTCTGACGTTGATGCCTAAGCATCATGACATGAAACGGAACGTATCCATTAATTTGTTCCCGCTCTATGCTGTCCTGTCAGATTGACACGCGACACACGTCAATCTTTATACGTCACTATCTCAAGCATTTTTATGAAAATGATCTTGTAATTTTAGTTGATAAAACTACATTTACTGTTGTGTCTGGGTGTAATTTATCTATAATATGTATGTATTTAGAAATATATAAGTATGTTTATTAGCAGTCTGGTTACCATAGTACATGTTCGGTCTAGTTTGGGATCAGACAGACGTGTGTGAGATGTGTCAAGTTATTATTATTATTATTTATATCAAGTATTGTTTATTGATATACCTACATTGAATCTCTGAAATATCGATTAGTCTCATTATCTAAGAATAATAAATAAAAACTTATTCCAAACTAGATGTTCTCCGAGCGGCTTTACTCGCGTGTACATATTTATATATTTTTCGCTGAACTCTAATTCTTTTTCGGAAATAAAAGTGAAAGTCTCGTGGAAATCGATCCATACGTTCCGGAGATTAGCCGGACAAAAAGACAGACAGACCAAAATGTTAAAAAAATATTTTTTGGTATATGTATCGTGTAAACATTCGAATGCATTTCAATTCACAAACAGACAATTCAATTTTATTTATTTGTATAGATTTCTATATCCAATTTTTTATGGCACCTGTTATGTATTTTAAGGTATGTAGGTACATAATCATACCTAAACCATTACGTTTACTTCGATAATCTAATCATAGTGACCTATTTTATGGTAAAGTTTGTATCGTATTTCTGCACAGTTTGTAATAGTATGAATCAGATGCTCAAATCATAGAAAATCATCTGAGATCAGATGCATGTGTTGTTAATTGCATATTACGATCAACGAAAGAAGAGAATAATCAGATTGATAATTGTTAACATATGAAGGTTATTGTTAAAGCTATAATAAGCTAGCTTTTATAAGCATCTCAAAGATAAACAAAGTGAAAATCAGTTACGCAAACCATAAACGTAATTTTTGTGCGAATTTTTCTTAAAAACCCCGCTTTTACAACAATTGTTCATATTGAATATTTGTTTTTAAATATATTATAGGGGGCGAACGATCAGACGGGTCACCTGATGGTAAGTGATTACCGTCGCCCTTGGACACCTACAAGTCCTGCAACTCAAGAGTCACAAGTGCGTTGCCGGCCTTTGGGAGTACGCTCTTTTCTTGAAGGTTTGAAGGTCGTATCGGTCCGGAAATACCGCAGGCGAAAATTTGTTTCAGATCCATTCCGTTTCATTGTGGTTTTAATTTTATATTATGTCATTCAGAGCTTGGAACTGGAAGAACTATTTCTCCCTCTATAACTTACACAAAAAGACCTATATTATAATCTAAGCTTTTTCTGTTTAAGGTACGTTGAAAAAATAAACTATTTATTTTACCCTGGATATTGATAATACCTATCAAATGTAGTCGGATATCTAGAGATTTTAATTGTGTGATATATTTCAATATTTTGAATTAACAATATTATTATTACATGCATACATACACCCATGTCAGTATCCCCAAAAAGGTAGTTACTTAACACCCACATTTTGACTTTAACAATTTGGTCCCAGTCACGTAATATTGGGTAAGCCTATTGCCGTCAACCAAGAAATTTTTGGGACAACACTTTGGGAACTAAATATGGGAAAATTGGGAGAATATTGGTATTCGTATGGGGCTCTGTTTCCGCATTTAGACTCATAGGCGGTCCATTATGCGTTCGGATAAGCTGACTAGTTGAGCCAGCCTAGCTCCTTCCAGAAGCACAGAAGCCTTCTGGAGCGTTCACAGGCTTCTAAGAGCGACCTCGCACCCGCGAGAATACTTGCCCGTTGTCTGTCCACTTCCTCGTACTTCAGGATAACGTGGGCAGCCGTTTCCTCCGCGTTGAGATACCCTCTACATAGAGGACTGTCTGTCACACTGATTGTGAATAGGTGAATTGAGAGTATATTGAAAGGTTAAGAAAGGAAGACAAAGGAAGGAATGGGATATTGTTTATTTGTTTGGTTTGGGTATAGTAAGTAATAGCACGAGCAGTTCGAGGTCTCATACCTGGCACTCCAACTCCCAGCCTGGAAGTCCGAGCGCTCTAACAGGAAATACAATATTACTAGTTGCGCTTCGCGGTTTCAACCGCGTAAGTCCCGATCCCGTGGGAATATCGAGATTAAAAGTAGCCTTTGTGTTAATCCAGGTCTCCAGCTATCTACATACCAAGTTTTATTATAATCGGTTCCGTAGTTTTTGCGTGAAAGAGTAACAAACATCTATACATCCACACATCCTCACAAACTTTCACGTTTATAATATTAGTAGGATTAATATCGGGCGTTATTATTATTACATAGCATATTTTTCAGTATAACTATATCCTTAAACCGTACCAGTAAAGCTTTCTGAGCCAAGTTATAAACCTTAGATAGATATTAACATGTTATAAAGATCATTATAAAATCGTATAGCACCTGTTTTAAATACTTTATGTCTCAACCAAGACCGAGTACAGTTACGGCTGTAAAGTACATTATGAGGACTAACGAATAAACGGCTTCCAATCGAAATATATATATGCCACCCAGAATTGTTGGGTAGTTGGGTGTTGCCATCCCTAAGATGCAAAATCCTCCGCGACGTTTAAGTCCTCCCAACTAAGTTGGGGTCGGCTTTCAGTCTAACTACCATACCCGAACTTTGATATTTCACGTGAAGCGACTGCCATCAGACCTCCACAACCCAAGTACTAGGCGATATCGAAGTTTTGTAGTTCTCACAGAAAACCGGCAGTAAAGCAATGTTTTCATTGCTTTTCGCCGAGTGAGTGAGGTTACCGGAGGCCCTAACACTTCCCTCTCCCCTTCTCTCCCTCTCTTCCTCCCTTCCCCTACTGCTACATTAACCGGCAACGCACTTGGGATTCTTGAGTTTCAGGTGCCCATGGGCGGCGGTAGTCATTTACCATCAGGTGACCCGTCTGCTCGTTTGCTCGTTATCTCATAAAAAAAGAAAAAAGTTATTTACAAGTTAAGCTTAAAAATATACTATTAACGTTAAGTCACACTTTAGTAGTATACTTATTAACCCCTTCTGTTAAGCTAAATGATTTTTGTTAGGACTGAGTTCACATCAGTAATTTACTGAGTAGGATTCGAACCCGCTACCACCCGATTGCAGTTGTCAGTTAAGTCAAATATACAAAGATACAAATAGTAAAGCTAGCGACACTTAAGTTTAAGCGATTCTTTTCTCGTTAGGGAATCATCTGTATAGGTATCAATGTTCAAAATATGCGTAAATATGTTACACTCATTTCATCTAACACTCAAGAACATAATGATCCAATTCAGTAGTTAGGAGCCGACAAATGGGTCGCAGTCTGTTGCGTTCAAGTCGCGAATCAAGGGCACTGGGGCTTTGGCCCTTTGGCGAGAGACAGGGACAGATAATTGACAACTTGCCAAGTCAGTAAGAGACGGGTGATGATCGTAACAGCTGATTTTATTAACGAGACCTTGTTATGGAGGGTGAGCATTGGTGTTATGGTGAAATAAATAAATTTCTAGAAACAGAAGCTCAAGTTATTAACGGCAGGTCTTTGTAGTTTATGAAAATCTAGGTCATGACTACTGACCATGGTTGCAGATAAGCACAATTAAATGATATCGGAATTTTACGCGGGTGAAACCGCGGGGCGCAGCTAGTCTATAATAAATAAGAAATTTAAACTTTTTAGCCGAAATTTAACTATTTTTTGATCGATGATAATGTTTGAGCTCATCTAATAGAGAGTGGTTAGTGCATTCCAAAGGCGTGCTGTTTCAACAGTAAAGGAATTATCGGCGAACTTTGAGGAATGCACTGGAATTTGCAATTGCAAGTTTTCTGATGATTTCAAGGACCTAAAACGTTCTTTCACATAAGAGGGAGTAAGGGGTTGAACAATATATTATAAAGTAGAGAAAGCATGTGAATATTATGCCTTGGGAATCGGGAGCCACTTGAGGGAGTTGCTATATTCATATTTGTGTATTATTTGAACCTTATTCTGAAATTTTGAAGCCGTTCAAGCTTGCCGAGTTGCTCTTCTGTGCGATTAAGATAACTGGCACCAGCACAGTCTAGTATTGGAAGTAATAATAATTGGAGTGACTGTGCAAGCGAAATCTTTGTAGATGTCGGGGGAAAGTTCCGCAGTCTTCGCTGCTGCAAACAATTTGCGACTAACCTCTGTAGATTTAAAAGGCGGGCTTGATGCGTTATGCATTTTCAACGGGTTGGAGCTTAGATTCAAGTGTTGTTTTTTTTAAAACTATTTTTGGACATTAGTTTTCCATTTCTTTATTTTTTAAATCCTGATCTAGTGATTCTGCTCTACAAGCGCACAAAAACTCAATGGGCTATTTAAATTTTGAGCAGTTTTAAGCATTGCTTCACGGCTAGTTTTCTGTGAGGCCGTGGTATTACTTCGGTCGAGCCGGCTCCTACGTGCAGAAGAATGGCTTTCTCATTTAAAAAAATATATGTTCTAGAATAATATATGTATTACGATTGCAGTGCATTGTACGTTTTTGTCTATGTACTAACAGTTGTTTCTGCTTCATCTTCGTGACTAGGCTTCATAAACAGTGGTTCAACGAACGCCTAAATATATTCCGCTTTTGGTTTAGTTACAAAGAGTTACACTTTGATGTTATTGGAATTTAAGTAACGTATGGATTTCGTGTTCCCGCTTCGTATTACATCTTTATGGCTAAGGGTAGGAATAATATTACTTAGATAGCCAATGAAAATTCGAACAAGGCAAATGGCATTTTAACAAAATTTGGAATATTGTTAAAACCTTATCATCCTCCGCGCCTTTTCCAAACTAAGTTGGGGTCGGCTTTCAGTCTAACTACGATACGGCTGAACTTTGATATTTTACGTGAAGCGACTGCCATCAGACCTCCACAACCCGAGTACTAGGCGATATAGAAGTTCTGTAATTAGATCAGGTTGTCGGACTTTCTAGGATTCCAACTACCTTAATGAATGCCACAGATGTTTGTATGGCACCCGGGACCCGGTTTGATTGTTTAAACGCGCTAATCTCTGGAACTGCCAATCGGATTCGAGTAATTATTTTTACTAGAGATCGCGTGGTGGTCGAATTTCGACCATGGTTTATTTCAATGGCCAATATTACTTGACCTGTCATTGTATAGACTTTTGTACCATGACAGGTCAAAATATATACTGGACACTCATAGCTGTATGTACCCGTTTTTGCATTGTTTTTAACTTTGTAGCTAATATTGTTCAAAAATTTTAGCATTCGTCACTTCTTCTCTGTATAAACTATACGTGCGCGAAATTTCATACTCCTCCGTCCGCCCAATTTTCGTAAAAAGGGATCCAAAGTTTTCGCTTCACGTATTAATATATAGATATTGGATAGAGTTTTCTTTGGGGTCGTCCATTAGTCACGTGATGTTTAGATATAGTCGCGCGTTTTACGAAAAAATAAATACAGGTGATATCTCACTATACCCTCCCGTCTTCTGATATTTCGTGATTTTTCCGAGCCCCCTCCCTCCCCTTTTGAGCCTCACGTGATTAATGGACAATTTCTTTAGGGAAGGTTGAAGGCTATGTAACATCACGCTACGACCCTTAGGAGCGGAGTAGTGTCCATAAACGTCATCATCATCATCAATACAAATAAATAAAATTGAAGTGTATGTTTGTAATGTCAAAATAATAGTTTTTTTTTAAGCTTATATAGTTATTTGCACGATACCTATGCCTAAAAATCAGTTTTAATTTTTTTGTCTGTCTGTCTATTTGTTTGTTCCGGCTAGTCTCTAGAACGGGTGGACCGATTTCATTGGCACTTTCACTGGCAGATAGCTGGTGTTATAAGGAGTAACTTAGATTACTTGTATTTTGGAAAAATAATTAGGGTTCCGCGCAAAATATGTACCCGCCAGCGAAGCCGCGTGGGAACTGCTAGTAATAAATACAAAACCTACCGCTCTATGTGCTTTTGTTGTCGGACAAGCACACCATGCTTGTTAATATAACTTTTACATAGGTTTAGTCTGACTTAAGGCATGTATTACACGGTTTTATTTACCTTGCTAGTAATTTAAATTTAACCATTTTCCTGTTGACTGGTTGATTTGAAATTTGGTACACACCTTTAGTTGTGATACAGTTATGTTTACTTACTTATTCAATATCATGTAAATCCAAGATGGAAGCCGCCACAAATTGTCGGATTACATACTGTTTTATAACCCCCTCAATGTGGATATCAAATGAAAGGGCTTCGCTAGTAAAATACAGTAAACCATGAAAAAATAGCCATATTTTAAATAATAAATAAAAAAAAATAAATTAGCGTAGCTTACATTACATATTTACTGAGATTACGCTACGCCCTACGATTTTATTTCTGGATAATATCTTTATATATATTTCTTCTGTGTGTTACTGAACTCCTCCTAAACGGATGGAAAGATTTTAATGAAATTTGTTGTGTCTTCAGGTGGATTCGAGAATGGTTTAGAGTTACAATTAGACCCGGTAGATGGCGCTGCGATAGGGTTACAGGAAAAATATTTTTTACGTTCCGGCAGGACAACGTTTACCACAGCGCTTTTGACATACATAACTGTCAGTCGTTTGACAGTTGGGGTTTAAAAAAGATGCATCGGTCGGAACTATGTTTTTTGGAACAATTTTTTTTAAATTAATTATACCAATTCGAATTCAATATTCATAGTTAAGACAAAACAACGTCTGTCGGGTCAGCTAGTCTATATATATATGGCTTTTAGTACATTGTCTGCATCATAATTATTTTTTTACAATAAAACGCTTAAAACATTACTGTATTTTACTTTTATGGTATGTAAGACGCACATTCGAAAATTATAGTAAGTTAAATAGGACATAATGAAAGCAAGTCATGGCAGTAAAACATTTATTGTATTTAAATCCTTCAAAAAATAGTATTAATTTCTTTTAAAACCAGTAAGTACTTGATAACATCTACGCATATCACATAAATTAATGACATCATCGTGTGGCACTAGCCTAATTATCTTTGTATTGATAACATGTTGCGAACGTAACACTCTGTTTACAAATATACGCCAAATGCAATTTAAACTATTGTAAAATTGAAAGAAAAGATAAAAACTGGATAGTATCAATTGCATGAAGTGTGTACCTTACAATTAAGTCAGTAGATAATGGCCACTTTTTATCTTTTACTGTTCCATATTGTTGGTTTACAATTGCCCGGAATTTTCGAACGTAGGAAAGGTTATTCGAAAGCCCCTGTAAAGCTTGCCGGCATCGTCTAGGCGATGTCTACGTACACACGTGGAACCACACAGCGCATGCGCAACACTGAGCCTCCAACTTAACAGCTAGTATCGAGCGAACCTCCGTTCCGAGAGGTCATGTCGCAATGTCGGACGGCCGCGACTCCCCGTCGCAAAGCGGTCTTCGAGACCGCGTCTCGTTCTTTGAAAAAGTATGGGTTGGACAATCTAGCAATGATGCGGTAGACGCAACTATCGATGTAGACGATATAGAACGACGTATAGAGCAGCGCAAGCGGCGGCCTGAGTCGCCCAAAATTGAAGTTAAACTCAAACATACTCGTGATACCGAATCTCCTACAAAGACTTTTGAGTCGAATTTTCCAAACCTGAGTCTCAGGCATGTGGAGCCGGTTGAAAGTGTGGAGCGGTTCGAGCGGCAGGTCGAGGAGGGCAACCTTGCAGCTGGAGTCCGTCTCGTAAAGTTCGAGAGGGTTGTGAAGAGGACTGTCACGGAGACTCGTAGTGAGGAACGGGCGGAATCACCGCAGCACGAGTGGTATTCAGAGTACAAACAACAGACATGGCAATCTGCCCCCAGGAAGGATTACCTGAGGAGCAAATCGGAATATGACTCACACATCGCTGAAATCCGCGGTAAGTACAATTCCAATCAGGAACACAGTTATGATTTTCATTTTCAATGTCAATCTTAGGTGAATGACGCAAAATATTTTTTCTTTAGCTCGCCTAATGACAGTTGCATGTACTTTATGTGTATTTAATGCATATTATCATTATAGTAAGAATACTACTACAAAAGGTACTAGACGTGTTCTTGGAGCCGGTAAATGTCAAAAGTACGCTTTGGCCTTGGCCGACGACAGTTGTAAACAACTTATTTGGTATTCTAATGTTAGTGAAGAAAAATCCGAGACCAAAACGGCTGGATTTTTATCTATACTTGGTTGTTATGATACCAGATGATGTCATATCTGATATAATTATATGAAGCTAAAACTTGTCTTAATAAATTGAAACACGAATCTGAGTTTATAATATTTTGATTAATTCTTTTTTGCCTGTGTTCGAATTTTGATTGGTATCCTGTCTTTTGGACTAGTAGGTTATATCTGCCAATATGGATTCTTAAGCGTATGTTTTAGTACTTTTGGTATTTATTTTTTATTTGACCTCGAGTAGATCCGGACATTTTAAGCCATAAATCTTTATTTGCTACGTATTTCTGTTTTCCATTTATACTTTTGGTACCTATGAATTTTGCAAGTGATGTTAAGACGAGTACGGACTTTATAGATTGTGTCAAGTGTGAAGTAAATAAATTGTTTGTTTTTAACATGTATTGTAGACTAGCTGTTCCTCGCAGTATCACGCGATAATTTCTCGGTCTCTATGGGCCGTAGGGTGATGTTAAAAAGCCTAGAATCTTCCTCAGGAATATGGTAGTTTCAGAGATTTTTTCTTTCTTTTCTGTTTTTTGCGGGAACTTTTTTTTCTGGGTAAAAGGCATCCTACGTCCTATGCTGTACCCTTGGCAATGTGTAAGCAAAATTTCTAATGATCAGATGAACGGTAAGTCAGCGCATAAAATACCAACAAACAAACGTACTTTTATTATTATACCTAGGTATGTATCTGTTATACCTATACGTATAATCACGACTGTATATTCTGAATAGGTACCTAGGCAGAGATGTGATACACCCACATTCCCACATGAGGTTAAGGCTTTCCACCGAGTATTTGTATTTTGTAAACCGGTTTCAAAAGAGCGAAAAATTCTTGGTGATATCATACGTGTGCGATATGTTTGCTCTTATTGAACATATTTTATTTTTTGATCTGTTTTTATTTTATTGAATAGGTACTTTGATTTTAAGTTTAAGTGTACTAACTAAACATCTCTTAATGGGGACATACAGGAAATCAAATACAATGTCGTTTTTTGAATTTGTGTTTTTTAGCGCTATGTATTTTTATCTTCAAAAACATAATTAATTAATTTGAAATATTAATCCTGTTACTTATAAATTAGTCAAATTTTACCGCTTTTATGTACTTTGTATAAGTACAGCATCTTGTTATGTTGTTGCGTTATTATTAGGTAGTAATTTAGTTTATGCTAATGAAAATAAAAAGTCCACTGGTCCGTCACACAAGGAGTCCACAGCTATATTCGAATTATTTTCACAATTGAATTAGACGGCTTGTTTTACGTTTTACATTCTCTGTCCACAGCTTGAGAAGAAACATGTCCTAAATTTTAAATAGAAATATTATATGATGGCCAGGCTTTTGATTATGTGCATTTTAGACTTTGACAGAACTTGACATACCTATTGATTGGTTAACCTTGTAACACACTATGAATACAAAATGTAAAAGGTATAAACTTAATACAATGGTTATCGTTCCTAGTATCAGCTTATGTTCAGTATTTCTACGAATTTCCAGTAATAGTTTCGGTATTAAGGTATTTTTATATCCAAAAGAACTTACATTGGTCTCTTTAGTAAAAATTTAAATAATTTACGTACTATTTAATAGGATTCAAGATCTAAAAGTGATTATCAACGCAAATAGAACTTTAGATAGTTTGGATTTGAAGACTGTGGTTATTATAAGATTTATGTAATAGATTTTAAGAGATTTGCCTCTAAGATAAAGATATTAGGAACAAAAATTTGTTTGTGTTCGCAACAAAAAGTTCGTTAATAAAAGGCTTACATATATTTGTTGATAGATGTAAAGATATGTAGGTATATAAATAAATTCCAAGAACATGATTTTATAATCATCTTTAAAAGTATGACAAATAATCTTATAAATGTTTAGGTAACTATTTATATATTTAGAATATTTTCCACTTGCCTAATATTTTCTTGCCATATAAGGTCTGACTATGTATATTTCTACATTGAGTTTATAAATATACTTAGTCGCTTTTAAACTTTTCGCTATTTCTGCCAATTGTATGTGTCAAATATTTTAAACGGAATTTGCCCCGAAACACCAGTACAGGTTAAAAATGTCAATGATATTTCTTAAAAATCTTACTAATCTACCTATATTATTATTGGGTTAAAAGTTTTAATGTGAATTAAGATATTATAAAAACGAGAAAATACTCTTACTGTTAGTATTCGAAATAAAGTACCTGATACACACGATTTCTGCTTCAAATTAAATAATAATATAAGACTTTCATTTAAACTTTTAACCAACAAAACACATTATTTTTACAGTGAAAAAACAAAAGACAACCAGTGCGAGAAAAATAAACAAACCACTCTAAACTTGGCAAAGGTAGCCACCCATTCAGCCAAGTATAAATATTAATACAAAATTTAATCTAATACTTGGTACAGGGTACAGGGACCAATTAGGTTTGTAATTCGGGACTTAATCGCGATAATATTTAAAAGGTTATAATTAAGATTGAAAGAGGTATTGTACCTCTTGGTGATCCAAAATTACATACCTAATATGTATCAAAGTTGCGAAAGTTTATTAACAATTACAGAGACCAATGTCTCCAAACTCAGACATTCAAGTAAATAGGTATATTTGCATACATATTTTATGTGCCCGAGATGTCGTGACTCGTGAAACAGTGATTAGCCAATCCCGATAGAGTAAATCATGAGACAAAAACGATGGATATGGCATTTCCTCCGACATTTTTTTCTTTTACCGGTTTTTTCATTCAAAATGCTTTATCAAACCGTATTGACTAAAGTTGAGTCTAAAAATCCAATTTTTTTTTTTAAGAAGTTCATTAGGAACCTGGATCACAATTAACCCCTCTATCTAAGCTAAATGCTTGTATTAGGAATGGCTTTACGTTGGTAATGTGTTAACAGTAAGGTTCGAACTTGCCATTTGATCGCAAGTCTGAAGTAAAGTGAAGTGAGTTCATTTTTTGAAGTGAAAACTTCTTTAGCGGCGTTGTGCACTTTTTGGGATATGTAAAAAATGTTAAACTCGCTTCAGGACACGTGACCCTGATCGAGAATTTGTAAGATGGAGCCGAGTTTCTTATACTTATTTAAAAAAATATAACATTCGGAATTCAAACATTTATGAGCGGCCAGGAGCGGAGAACTTCCAGTGTACACTATTTATACATTTAGATATGTTATTACCTACTTTTATTTTTAACCTAATTATATATATACAGGTGTGTGTGTATATGTATATGCAAATACATTGTGAAGTTATGTTTTCACTTCCGACGTGCAGTCCTACGACTGACTGTTTTTTTTTTGATTATTCATTGAGTTAGAGGGCTTGCACTTCCGGCATCAGCATCAGTTACAGGTATGCGAGCCTGACCTGTTCGAGTTATTGCTGACACTCCACAATCCATCCGTATTATAAGCAATATCCCTTTCCTTTCATAGCTTCCCTTCTTACTTACCCTTTCCTTTCAATATATTCCCAATTTTACCATTTCATTCCCAAAGTGCCCTGTTGATGGTAATAGGATTGTCTATCTATTACGTTAGTGGGACTGCAAAATTTATGTATGTATGTTCAATAAGCATACTTCCTATATGACTCATTGTTTCTTTGATCAGCTGTTACAGTTTCTCTTCTATTAGATTCGCTTCGGGTTATAATGTAATTAGGTATGGTTAAGAATCATCAATCTTCATTGTAGGCTGTCTGGTCTGGGTCTAAGAAAGTGTAACTTGTAAAATTTAGAATGATGACTTTAGAAATGCATTGTTCCTTGTGTGTCAAATGTTTTAATTTATAAAGAATTCAACAATATCTTCAATTTAACGGTTTAGATTTATAACAATCTTAATATTGTCTTTAAATCGTTCATTTTTATAATTTGGGTGTGGTGGTATAACGCTGTTTAGGTACAATTTTTTTTTTTAAACCAATTAACGGTGAATAATATCTTAAAATAAAATCTATAGGCTATAAATGTTATGCTTATGAAATAGGGAAATGTACTGTACATTTCTGTTCAAATCAGATACTACAATTCGAATAGGATCTCTACTTCAGATGCAAACCGCAAACTGCAAGCGACGCTACTGGTTTCAATGAAAATGATTCCGAGGAGGATGATTGCAGCGTGCAGCCCAGAGGAAGACCGTAGAGCGGTAGCATTGTACAAAATTCTATCTCGTGCGAATTTATGGAAACGTTTGAATTTCTACAGCCGCGCCTGTCGGCGCGGCTGTAGAAATGAGTGTGCGCGGCTGTCTTGGAATAGAAGCGATCGCGACCGCAGGCAACAGAAACTGCAGGCCGCAATGCCGCAGGTGGCAATCTGACTTGTACCTTTAAGCGACAATAACCGCTTAGCATCAGTCAGAGCATGTACTGGTGTGCCATCTTAGATATAAGTATAAAAAATAAACCCTTTTTGTGGAGGCTTACTTTGGGAATTCTCTCCATGCCATAATCTTTCCAATTGACTATAGTATGGGGATCTTTCAAACGTACTTGGACTATCGTGGCTGATCTTTATGAGTTGGTGTTTGCCATCAATCTTATAACACTGAATAATTTAACAATCACGTGCTAGCTATCTTAACACTATCATCAACGGCAGATTACTGTTGCATTCCGCAAGTCTGTATTTCAAGTTTAACGTGTTAATCTTATCTTCTACTTTTAATGATAAATTATGCACTTGTCATATAATTGATATAAAATCATGTGTGCGCATTTTTTCTCCTGTTATCAAGAATTTAATCGTAAATGCTTGATTTAAGATTAGTTTTATCGCCAAGGTTATTTGCTAAATATTTTATTAAACCTACAATTTATATTGCAAACTTATAAATATAGTTGTTTGTTTTGAGGTGAGAAATAAAATAAACACTAACATTAAACAAAGTCGCCTCAACGACAAACCAAATAATTTATTTAAATCTTCTGAGATAGCAACAATAGTCGTTGGTAGACGTAAACTACAGCTTTATAAAATAGCGTTGGTGACAGTACGGAGCCTTGTGAGACACCAATTTGTTATGTGCATGTAGTCAAAGTAACATAAGTCCAGCACAACATTAATGTTTCTATTAAACAAAAACCTGGGGACTCCATGACAAAGTTCCTCGGACAGTCCGTAAGATGGCAACTTCGATAGAAGTTATCTCTGTGCTAAATCAGATTAAAAGCTTTTACGAAAACTGGCTCTAGAGAGCTTCACCTTGACTCTCAATGACTAAAAGTTGGTAGTCACATATTTTAATACTAAATTAAAACATTACACCACAAAAACGAGTAAAATGCTATTTTGTGAAGTCTATCAAACCGCAGTGGGCTATTGTGGTATACTGTGACCTAAGCCTTATCATTATATACGGTAGGACAGTTTATAAAGAGGGCTTAAGAATAAATGTATATTGTAACCCATAAATGTTTTATTATTTTCTCCATTAACACATATATAAACATACAATAGTATCCACTAAACTATATAATCTTATTAATATTATAAATGTGACATTAGCTGAAGATGTTTTTTACTCAATCACGCTCTAACCGCTAAATGTATTTGAAAAACTTGTCATAAAGTGAAATTCTGGAACACAGTTATACAGGAACCAAAATCATTGCAGGAAGAGCTACGAGCTACGAGAAGTTAGTAAAGAATAGAAAAAACTTACTACCTAAATCTGACTCCACTAGATTCCCGAGTATTAAGATTCACCTTAAACCGGATCCGAACTATTGTGACCACTTGCGGCCACAATCAACTGCTGCTGCATACATTTTGTATTGAAGTTCCTTAATCTACAATAATTGTGCAGTCACACAACGTCGAGTCGAGCCTTAAAGTTTTTTTTTAACACAATCTGCTTCAGTTATAGCCCAACTCTAAAACGACATTTTCCGTATAAAAATCACAGGGAAGCTCATGTGGAAACCGAAGGTACAATCTATCGCTTCCCATTTGAGAGGAACCATTCTGTCCTCTTCTAAAACTTATTTTTCATAAGGTTTGGAATTGATTATAAAATATTGCTAAACAAATTTATAGAATTAGAAATATATTAAAGCTTACAGAGTAGCCAAGATTATCTTTTATTCATTGATTGTTAATATCTTCTCTAGGTCCATAGTTACAAATCGCAGCGTCCAAAATGTAGTTTGCTCATCAATGTCTTCTTTGGAGATTTAACAAGTAAATTTTTTGAGTATCTGGTAGATACCTCGTTCGGTTCTCAGATCAAGCAAATTTTTGTGGGATTTCCTTTAAGAGAATTCCCAGCCAGTACCACCAAGGAATCTGGAGTCTGCAATTACCCCTCTGCTCTTATTATAATTGTGGAGCTAAAGATATACTGTGGCAAAATATGACTGTATTAAATTTTCTGCCTACCTCTTCATGGATGCTAGGAGTATTCAGCGATAATAAAATAATAATGATGACTATAGAGAAAATCATATTCCGCTTGATTGAACCTGACGCCATTAAGCGTAATTGTGTGTGGTAATTGGCGTGATGTCATTGTCGCTCAATGAATTAGCGAGTGCTTGAATAACAACTAGCTTCACAGAAATTTTAATTACACATTTGTATATTTTGTTTGTGTTGAGGCCATTGTTTAATGGATACGCTGCATTACACATACTGGGTTCTTACTTTTCAACATCTGGGTTCTTACTTTTAGGGCAGAGTAACAATGACGTTAATTTGTTTCCTTTGCAAAACAGTCCTTAAGGTTTCATATCTGAAAATCACACGTAACACGTACATCTACAGTCTCTTGGAGCTGTAAAAATCAAGCTTTAAAGTATAATTCTTTAAAAAAAAAACCGACTTCAACAAAAAAAACTATTCCATAAAAGACTTATATATGGTTTACTTATGGATGCCATTGTCAAAAATGGGACCACACGGGAAGCACCAGCTGTCAAATAAAAAAAGAATCATCAAAATCGGTTCACCCAGTCGAAAGTTCTGAGGTAACAAACATAAAAAAAAACATACAGTCGAATTGAGAACCTCCTCCTTTTTTGAAGTCGGTTAAAAAGTAAGCAAACACTATGGTCATTTGTATCACATATATATTTTGCCTTATAAAATACAAAGGCAATAATATACTCCTATTGACATTGGTCAGTGCACCTGTTACCACAATCGGTGCAAATCAATGGAAACATCGTTCAAACAAAAAAGTATTGTTATCTTATTAATATTACTGTGATTTTAATCGGACGACAGATTAAGCCGGGTCCACACTTGTAACATGACAACGGACCGGACTGCGTGGCACCGCTACAGGACATGTTACGCTAAATGTGGACGGTCTAGGTTGTGCTGACACGGTCACAAACATTCGCATGATGACACGGTCGCATGGTGTCGAACCAGACAGGCATCACTACAGGAGCCGATCGGTGGTTTCATTTAAGCTCCGACTACCAGGCAGCTATGTCGTCCTCCACCGAAGAAATAGCGGAAATAAATTTATACTTGACTTGTGCTAACGCAGCCTTTATTATATTAATTTGTGCTAAAAAAAAAAGAAAGAAAAAAGACGCAGTAATCCACTTCTTATGCCGTGTCTGTATCTGTGTCATTGGGCGTACTTCAATGCGTGTCACAAATGCAAGTGTGGACGTCTCCTGGTCTCGCGGACAATAGCGTAACAATACCGAACATCCTTTGAAAAGACCGACTTCCGATGGATCGGCTCGTAACACGTGACTATGATGCGTGACAGTACGCAAACCAGCGTCCACACTGGACCCGGCTAGTAGATCGTAACTCCGTACATTGACCTGCCGTTTATTCCGTGTCCAGCAGTTTCTTCGAGTGTTCGGAATGGATAGAACTGTAACTACAGCTTGTGACAATGGAGGTACCTACTTGGGAATAGGACTTAGCGGAGCCGTGCGCGAAAGTTAGTAAAGAGAAAGGACTACAAGAAAATATAATTTCTCAATCAAAATAAGCAAGATCCTTGCAGACCTAATCGAGTTCAGATTAAATTTTTACGCAAGAGAGCCTTGCTTCGGCACGTATGGGCCGGCTCGTCTCCGCTCGATACCACGGCCTCACAGAAAACCGGCAGTGAAACAATGCTTGCATTGCTTTTCGCCGCGTGAGTGAAGTTACCGGAGGCCCTAACCCTTCCCTCCCCCTCTCCCATCTTCCCGCTCTTCCCCCCTCTTCCCCTATTCCCACCTTAAAGGGCGGCAACGCACTTGCGACTCTTGAGTTGCAGGTGCCCATGGGCGGCGGTAGTCATTTACCATCAGGTGACCCGTCTGCTCGTATAAATAAAAACATTAAAAAAAATAAAAAATAAAATGTAATTATACCAATAAATACAAGAATAAGTAGGTACATACATGTTACATACAACATACATACATGTTACATACACTTAGTATCCACGAGGTGTGTACATTATGATAAGCTATCTTGTTCCGTTGTTCACATTCCTATGCAGTTTTATCTTGTATTATCCTACTAAGGTGAAGAACAAAAATGGTAGCATAAAGGATGGTTCACATTAGACCGTGCCGGGTGCGATCCGCCGAACCCGAGGCTTGGCTTCTAACATGAATTTCTTCACATAAAATATTTGTAGCATTTCCGATCCGTGCCCTATACGTACCATGGCTCACGCCCGGCGCGTTCTAATGTGAATCATCCATAATTATCCTTAAATGGTCGCAAGGATTTCTGGTGACTCTACCTGCTAGTAAGAACTCAATACTACCCAAAAAACATTGTTTGACTGATGGCTATATACTTCTACGAGGATTGCGTTCAAAAAGTTGCATTTAAAGTAAAGCGATTTTATTAGAATCTAGCCGTCCCTGCAGTTTTACCTGCGTTTATGGTCACTGCTCCGCTCCTATTGGTCGTAGCATGATGTTTTATAGCCTATAACCTTCCTCGATAAATGGGCTATATTTTTCAATTTGAACCAGTAGTTCCTGAGATTAGCGCGTTCAAGCAAACAAACAAACAAACTCTTCAGCTTTATAATATTCTATCTTCAGCTTGTAGAAGCCCACCCGAGACCATTTTCACGAATCCCAAGTACGAGGGCACTTTAATCGTAAATGATTCACTAAATTTATTAATGTCATGTTCATCTTCTGTGAATATGATATCTTCGTCCAATTCTTTACATTTTAAACAACCTCTCCGATCATTTTTCTTTCCTCATTTTTTTTTTGCGACAGTCACTTGTATTCACTCCATGATCTGGGTTTAAAAGAAATGTACCTGAACGTTTTAAGTTAATAGATAATGGTCCCGATTCTATTGTACACTCGACTAAACTAAAACCTGACTTAATTTCTTCATATGAAATCAACCTTGTCATCTTCGCAACAAGGTCTATTTGTTACTGGCATCTATTTCTCAGCGCCACTAAATTTCACTAAAACCTGTCAACGTATACTCAACTTTATTTCAACGCAGCGAGATTCCCCATTTATTCAAATGCCGTATAATTGCCGTATAAAAACTTGTTCAAAACGAACCAAGATGACGTTATTTTAATCGACACCTACGAAGACGCTTACTAAAAACACAGAGCAAAAGAGATGGCATTCAACGGATAGCGGCTCTCGCTACGTGGTATTAAAGTTTATTTAAGCGTGTCAGATTTTAGTCGACAAATAAATTGCTTATTTCGATAGCAACATATGTTACCTACTTGTTTAAATTTGAAATAAGACCTTGTTTCAAAGTGTACAAGGTTTACATTTGTATGAAGAAAATTTAGTAAATTATAGTCAAGAGAGTAAATACAACAGAATTGACACCAATAAAAAACTAGCCAAGTGCGAGTTGGACTCCCGTGGAGGATTCCGTACGATGAATTGCAAATGTAAGTTCGTTCGCACAATATTGAGGGATTTACCATATTGCTTTAAGACCATAGAACTATATTCGGTTGGTTCAAGCAGATCCTGTTCGGTTCAAGCTGATCCTTTTCGGTCACCCGTTTGAAATTGTCACAAACGCAGGTTCATATTTGTACACATACCTTACTAAAATAAATACCAAGTAAATTAATTTCTTCCTTTCAAATTAAGCTAAGTGGGGTCGATTTTCGTTATTGGTTTTGTAATAAATTGATGATTCTTAGATGTGATCTATACACATGGTTACTGTAGGCTCTTTTGTTGTGTGTGTGTGTTATTTATTTGTTTCAAATCATTTAGGTATATAGTGGCAATGAAACATTAGGATAAGACCGTGGCAGGCGTGAACACATTGACATGTCGACTTGCATGTTTTTTTTATTGGCGTAATACTTCCTACGCATTAGGAATTTATATGAAAATAAATTACAGTTCCAAATATACATAAATTTTGGAGCAATCGACTTTGGAAATTTCTAACTTGACAAAACCTCATGTCAAATTAACGATTTACATGAATTTGTGAATGAATATTGATATTTTCTTATATCAGCTTACACTCAGTCACCAAGTTAATATTCGTTATTTGAAATCTCAACATATAACTATACCTATACCATACCCTGACAAATAGCAATTTTAGACATGTCAACATATTCACGCCAGCCACGGAAGAGTTTTTCGATTTTTTTTCTAATAAAAGTACTTTAATTTTTTGTCAGACTTATTCAATTCTTTTTGGCTGTAACGTAACGATGTAAAATAAGACATTTGTTATTTGAGACTTTGTGTGCAAGATTATAAAGGGAAATCTAATACAACATATTAGCTTATTCAAACGAATTTTCATAAAAAAACAACATTTAACGCTTTACATATTTTCTATAAAGAATAAAGATAAATTTAGGGTGAAATTGAAGTTGCGATGTTTCTCACACGTTTCAAGGACAATTACTTTGTATACTTGAGTATATTATTTTATGTATATAGGTAAGATAACAGAACAGTAATGTCATAGCTATACATTGTAATTATTACTCCAACTGTTCTGTTTATTAACTCGTAAGTAATTTGCTTCGGTTTGCGACGATTGGCGCCATTTTATAAGTGGTGACGCTACTGTTGACCTTCTAAAGTCAGAGTAATGTAATATAATCTTTATTCTTCTCCAATAAACGGTCCATCAAACGTTAAAAGAATTTTCAACTCTTACCATATTTTTTATTTTTTTTGTGGTATAGGCGGCAAACGTACAGACGAGTCACCTGATGGTAAATGACTACCGCCACCCATGGGCACCTGCAATTCAAGAGTCACAAGTGTGTTGCCGGCCTTTAAGGTAGGAGTAGGGGAAGGTTGGAAGAGGGGGAGGGAAGAGTTAGGGCCTCAGGTAACCCTCACTTACTCGGCGAAAAGTAATGCAAACATTGCTTCACTGCAGGTTTTCTGTGAGGCCGTGGTATCCGGTCATGGTCCGGATACTCCGGTCGAGCCGGCCCATACGTGCCGAAGCATGGCTCTCCCGTATAGTGTCCTTAATTTTTTTGGTGGAGTTTAATACTCGGTCGCTTGCTTTGGTACAACAAAAGGACCCTTCACTTAGCTAGTGTGCGCGCGGTGATAGCGCGCTATGACGTCACCTCACAAAAACATTATTTATGAATTATTCAAGTGAAGTTACTTTAAACCGATGACTGTTTTGTCTCGCTGATAAGACTTGCCGATTCCTCCTGGTACCTATAGCTCCTGTTACTATTTTATTTAGAGCTGTAAAGTTGGGGATCGAGAAAAAAGATGACTTGATGCAAAAAAATTATGTTTTATAGAAAAATAAGAGCGATAAATGTAATTTTTTTTTTTGCATTATATATTACCCAATATAAATGCATAAAAGATCAGATATGTTAAAAAAATCAGAACCGTAGTGAAATATTTACAGGTTGCGTAATGGATTCATAAATTTAATCGAAGAAATCAAAGTACCTATTATGAAATTATAAGACCTAGAATAAAAATATTAGTACGTACTTATGGGTAATTATTAAGTTTAATTTAACATACAAATCAATTCAAAACAAAACCTACCAACAACGCACTTAATAACATAATTATCAGCTTTTTAATAAAGTATAAATGAATTTCTTGACATTACAAGACATCTTACTAACATTATAAAGGTGAAAGCTTGTGAGTATGGATGGATGGATGGATGTTTGTTACTCTTTCACGCAAAAACCACTGAACCGATTACGATGAAACTTGGTATGTAGATAGCTGGAGATCTGGATTAACACATAGGCTACTTTTTATCCCGATATTCCCACGGGATCGGGATTTACGCGGGTAAAACCGCGGGGCGCAGCTAGTAGTAAATAATAATAAAAGAAAATAAGATATTTTTCCAATAAAACATATCATTTTACTTCAAGTATTAGTTAAAGTTACTTTAGTTGGAACAAACAGTTTTGTTCGAAATTTACCGCCTTAGATTAATCCAATTAAGTTAATTGAACCTAAGGCCAATACATTTGTTTCAATCAAGTTTATCTACAGCTTTGAAACTTTCTGGATAAAATTCGCTTATCAAGGCAGTTTCATTTATTGCTGATTGGCTGAACTAAGTAAAGTCTTTTAATCCTTAAAGACTATTGGGAGCGGGCTTGTTGAGTTACTTTTACGGAATTAAGATTTATTTTTTATTTTATCGGAGTCATTATTCCATATTCTTAAGATTTTGTTCATACTAACTTTTAAACTTTCAGTTGCCATGATATACTTATGTATTTATACTGGAATTACGCGATCGCAACGCACTTGTGACTCTTGAGTTGCAGGTGTCCATGGGCGTACACTTACCATCAGGTGACCCGTCTGCTCATTTGCCCCCTATAATATATATAAAAAAAGGATGTCACAGGCTAATTCAGCTGAGTTAGTCTGTAACAATTCAGAGGTATGTATTACCTGTTTCGTGATCGCGTTAAGTCCCAATAAATAATTAATTAATTATTAATTTAATTCATTTTGTTTATAAGATAGGAAGTGTAGATGGTAAATAAAATAATAGCAATGCACGGTTTAACAGAACCATGACTGGCCTGTTGGTCTAGTGGTTAGTGACCCTGACTGCTAAGCCAGAGGTCTTGGGTTCGATTCCCACCCAGGACAAATAATTGTGTGATGAGCACGATAATTTGTTCTGTGTCTGGGTGTAATTTATCTATAATATGTATGTATTTAGAAATATATAAGTATGTTTATCAGCAGTCTGGTTACCATAGTACAGGCTCTGCCTAGTTTGGAATCAGACGGCCTTGTGTGAGGTGTGTGAAGTTATTATTATTATTGTTAAATACCAATATTAGCTTTTTATCAAGTTGGATACAAATGAAAGGTCAAGCTTGTAGTTAGGTCAAGATATTTAATGAATAGACCGAAGTAGAATGTTCAACAGATTATATATTAGACGGATAATATTAGGAACTTTAATATTATTGTATTTATTTCCTTTTCATTTGATGAGGTAAATGTACAAATTTGTACTGGTGCCTGGGTATTTTCTTCACATTATTGGTTGTGGCTCATGGCTAAACGAGGTGATTATATTAATAACTATAATTTTTGTAACAATATCTCTGCAACTTAAGCAGGTGACATATACGAACACAGACAGTAATGACAAGTAAATTGTATAGTAGAGTAATTTGTAGTTTTACAAGCATTACACGAAAATTGTATCATATAACAATTGTAGATTACTAGGTAGGTACTCATTGAATAACCTGTATTGTGACTCATTTAACTATTTTCTATGTGTAAGAATTCAAATGTTATTGTACTAGAAGTAATATACGCCGGTGCATCGCAGGTGTGATTCGGCTCACAGTCCTGCATTAGGTACGCAATGAGTCATTAACATAAACGGACGCTGATTAAATAACTAAGTTCTTGATTCATTTTACCTTCACTTTACTTTACTCTGATACTTTTATTTTCTTTCTTTTTTATTTATTTCACTTTAAAGATGCACTTACGGAAAAATATATAAAACATTTCTTAAAGATAACAAATTAAACTTCTGACCCAGGCTAGTGATTTGATAATCTGCATCACGCAATAACAACGCTGGAACCGGTGCTCTCATATCCTCAGCCCACGCTGAATGCATGCGCATAAATATGCGCGTTTTATTTCTTATTCCAATAAGGTGACGTAATCCTGACCTTCAAATTTTATGTGTATTGTTGACGGTGTGCCACAAGGTAAAGCTCTGGCGCCCGTTATTTCCAATCGGTGTAAAATTAGATCAGACGAGAATTTTTTTAATTTTTACACATAACGTGAAATGGATGTGATATACATCATGAAAATCCGCGTTCTCACATAAAACACTATAAAACATAAGCGCTGTTAAACGCCCTCAATCACAAGTATGCTGACCACAAAATGGGTAATATCGTATAATGTCCCATTTCATGGAGCGAGATGGCCATCGTTTCAAATGAGTACGTATCGCGTAACACATAACCGCAACTATCGGAACATTGGCTCTGCTCATGTCTATAAACTTTTGCATGTGATGTAGAGTTAGTAGGGTTGACAGATATTGATTGAAATGCCGAACCAAGACATTTTTTCACTTCCTTAATGAACTTTTTATTTAATCATTCTGAAGATAGAGAATAACTTATAGTTTAGAAAAACTTAAAAAACACGCTTTAGTAACTAACCAAAGTAAAAAAGAGTTGCACTGTGCACCTCCTGGCTCCATCACCATCGTTACTAAACGCAATCTGTTGGACTCTTCAAAACGAATTATATGAGCACAAAATCGAGGGATTTACTACTAGCTGCTGAAGAGTTTCCCAGTCCACCTCCAGGTCAACTCAGATCAGATCAAACATTCCAAATTACAGTATTGTCATCTCAAATGTATGTACACACAAAGTTTAATTTTGATCCGATAGTTAGAAGTAGATTAAAATTGACTTCCAAGATTTATTTATATAGTTACCACTGAAGCTAATAAAAGAATGTAAAAAAAATTGGCAATGACATATAGGTGAATTAAGAACCACCTTGCAGTAGCTGTTTTTGCAGGTCAGTTAAAAGTTAAGCTGGATTGAAAAAAAAAAAGACAGTCTGCCGACAGAAGTGAAAACTTAAACGAAACGACGAACTTAAAACGTCACATTAGCAGGTTGGTGACATTAATTAATAAGAAGCTGACAGAACTGAATGTTATTAGCGCCCTCTATTGGATTTATATGTGTATTATTAGCGTGACGGTCACGAGTTCAGTATTTTTTCCCCAGAGCAAAAGTGCACAAACGTGCCAAGAATGCTACCGAAGGTATTAAAAATCAAATCAGGTTCTAATCTGGTTTTAATTTCCAGTACCTTAATGTTGGCTAACTAGTCAACTCTGATATTGCTTAATATAATAACAAGTAAATAATTCCAAGATGTGGTGATAACTTACATATTAAAATGACTCAAATCCACATTTGATAAACTTTCCTGCACAGTAAAGACATAAACTAGCTAGATGCACTAGCTAAAAGGATTGTTTTCCTTAAAGTGGAACATTATCGGATTGTGAACGCCAATGACAGAAGGTACATGGGCAAAATACATTGAAACAGAAAACAATAATGTTAAAATACTAAGCGATACAGATGCTATTATTGGCGTTACAGTTTGTTACGACATATAAAAGGACGTAGGTGTTGATTTATGCATGTTGTGTTAATAATTTATTTCTAAATTTCCAAGAACAACAGACAGAGCATCTAGTTAACTACAACCAATACATCATCAATACAAATAAATAAAATTAAAGTGTCTGTATGTAATTTCAAAATAATGGTTTTATTTCAAGCTCATACAATTATTTGCACGATACCTAAAAATCTGATTTGTAGGAGGCACGTTAAGAAGTACCTCACCTATTTTCGATTTTGTCCCTCAACGCAATGGACTCAAAAGTCGGTAATAATAGTGATGTGATTACTATAATTTACTAAATTTTCTTCATACAAGATGTAAACCTTGTACCCTACGAAACAAAGTCTTATTTCAAATATAAACAAGTAGGTAACATACGTCGCTATCGAAATAAGCAATTTATTTCTCGACTAAAGTCTTCTTCTTTTTTTTTTCTTATTCTTAAATAAACTTTAATACCACGTAGCGAGAGCTGCGTGAATGCCATCCATCCGTTGAATGCCATCTCTTTTGCTCTGTGTTTTTAGTAAGCGTCTTCGTAGGTGTCGATTAAAATAACGTCATCTTAGTTCGTTTTGAACAAGTTTTTATTCGGCAATTATACGGCATTTGAATAAATGGGGACTCTCGCTGCGTGGAAATAAAGTTGAGTATACGTTGTCAGGTTTTAGTGAAATTTAGTGGCGCTGAGAAATAGGTGCCAGTAATAAATAGACCTTGTTGCGAAGAAGACAAGGTTGATTTCATATGAAGAAATTAAGTTAGGTTTTAGTTTAGTGAGTCTGATAATAGAATCGGCACCATCGTCAATGTGGCAAGAAAAATATATGTGCCACATACATGTGGCATGGAAAGTTGTTGAATGATTGATGAATATCTGTTTTTCTCTGAGCACTAAATACATATAAAAGATAGCGGCTAACAAAGAGTTCCTCGAACGAAATTAATAGTATACATATTTTCACGTAGAACAAATCTGTTAGGTAATAATGATGGTGGTGTTAATGAAATGATGACATCACCCGCGATTACCTAACTAGAGGCTATCGTTGCGACCTCTGTGTAATGAGAACGAAATAAAGGTATATATCTAAGAAACGTTGTTTACATAAAAATGTGTTTTTAAAGATAACGGCGCACTATATTTAATAAATGTTTATTTAGTTTTTAACACTGTGATGTCTCTAAGAAATCTCTTTTTTGTTTAAATATCTACAATCTTTACAGCTATTTTCGTACCATCCGGCGCAAATTAAGGGTTTCGATAGGAAGCTACAAAGATGGTAAGAATTTTAAAACCTCCTTAGGGCACGTACTTATTTAAAGATGTCTTAATAAAAGCTGTTCCTGGATCCCTCCTACTTAAGGCGCAGTACGGCACACCGTGTGGTTTTAGTCGGTTCGATTCCGACACACCGCCCCGCCGAAAACCCCGGTGGGGTGACGGCCCGAGGGGGTTTCCACAGGCATAACAAAAAAAAAAAGGTACTTAATTAAATAGGCGACTAGTATATTAACTTTGTTATGTTTAAACATTTTTGTACCATCTCATATCTTACTTCTTTGATAATTTTCATTCTCAGTTGGAGCTAATTATTAACGTTATCCAGTTTTACCTACTCTCCTCTTCGCATTGTCATTCAAAACCACTATATTATTTATTTTTAGATCAAGATATCTCAGGCCCAGGCTTTGATCTGAATAATAATAATAAGATACCTATTTATTGTACACCAGAAACATTAAACAGTAAAATTAATACAAATTGCGGTTTATACAAGTGTCTGACTTATCGCTCTATGGCAATCTTTTACAGGCAATTATGAGATGAAGAAAAATAAATGGAAATAAATTTAAGGTAGTTTAGTAACACATTAATACATTATTAATTTACATGGAATATCTTACTTGTATACATACAAGTACAATATAAACATATAAATACACTTAATCACTTTCCTTTCATGTGTCAAGGTTAAGACTTTATTTTAGACATAGGTACATAAATTTGAGATAATTTTTTTTCAAAAACTATCTACAATTTTGTACAAATAATGATGCAACTCTTGAAAAACTTACACGAATGTAAAATTGACTCAATAAATAATAATTTTTTAATGTATAAGTCGATTGTAGACTAACAAACAAAGTATGCCCTTAATGAATATCGACCGTAAATGCCCACTGTGTCTCTGTAGCGTTATCTAATATAACATATGAGTATACTGTGTTGGTTATCGTGAAAGCTTTAGTACCTTTTCTCGTAATGGTTTCTTGTAGTAAATTATTATTTTCTTAAGATAAAGCCATCTTTAACCCCCGACGCAAAAATAAGGTTGTTATAAATTTGATTTGTCTGTATGTCTGACTTATCGGTATTTAGACAACGAAAGGATGGAACCTCGGTCTCCGTTTAGTAGTCCGATGAAGGAATGGTGAGGGTCAATTAATTCACACTCAAGCTCATGCTCAAGAGTATGTAGTTCCCTATTCGTGAGCACATCGTCGTTTCTAAGCTTAAGGGCTTCGGTTAACAGAGTCAAGAAGATAACAAGAGCTACTAGTTCGTACTTAGCAGAGTCATCCTAAAAGTGATGTCGTTCAAAATTTGATGGTATATTCTAAGATCTGACCCCAATATACACACGACGACTTAACACAATAATATTGTTTCTATTTCCAAAAGCCTACAGTAGGCCATGTATTATATGCAGTCTAGTCACAACCTCGAGATACCGTTACATTGTAATGAAATTTCTAGCTTTCGTTGTGTAGTCATCAGATAGCAAAATTACACGTGTTTTTGTAATAAAACGTAAAGTTAATGGCATGCTTTAACTAAGTACTGTACAGTTTCTAGGATTTGTATCAATAATGGTCTTAAAGTTTTCTCTATGAACGCTATATTTACTGACAGTAAACCTTTGGATTTAACTGTCAGTGTAAATATTTAATAAGGTAAGTTGTGTCCATTTTTCGTAAGTATGAAAAATGCAGACATACTTACATTACTTACTAGTAAACAGACGGGTGGAGGGACTGAGGTCGCAAAGTAAGAAGATGGGAGGACGAGCTGAAAATGACCTTAGGCCCCATTTGGCTAGGAGTGGCGGCAGATAGAAAACAGTGGGAGGCATTGGAGGAGGCCTATGTCGTAAGGCACACCGAGCAAAGAGAAAATAAATAAATAAATTGACGCTTTTACTTCTGATCACGGTCAGTACAATTCGATCGAAAGTAGATTAAACAAAAAAATATCGTACCGTAAAAAAAAGTATCTTGTTTGTTCCGGCTAATCTCCGGAACGGGTGGACAAATTTTCACGGAACTTCCACTGGCAGATAGCTGGTATTATAAGGAGTAACTTAGGCTTATTATTTGGCGCCGACTCAAAATAAGTTTATATAAAATTTGATAGTTTATGTAAATAAGCTCAATACTTAAGACTAAAAAGGTTTATTTATTTTTTGCTTTTTAGTTCTTTTCGTCGGTTTAATTTTTTGTTAAAAAGATTTTTATTTCATGATTTTTTTATCATCATCAGCTCGGAACATGATGTGATGATTTCTAAACGGAAATACCTGATAAAGTAATTAAAAGTAAACAGAAACACTACTTGTTCCTACAACTTTCGAGGGTTTCTCTCAATTTTATCAGGATCCCATTATCAGATCCTGACTTCCTTGACATGGGACTACTATTGAGGTATACCGTAGGGTACAACAAAAAAAGAATAATCAAAATCGGTTCATAAATATCGGAGAGAGGGCTGAACATACATAAAATATATATATATATATATATATATATATATATATATATATACGGTCGAATTGAGAACCTCCTTTTTTTTCGTTGGTTAAAAATATAAATACAAACAAACAAACAAGATAGACGGTGTTCTGTTGTTATTTACTCATATGTACAAACGAATTATCCTTATTTCTCGGTGCGTTGCTAACCAGTACAAAAGTATGTCAAGGTTACTTTTAGAATTTTTTGTTTGTTGATCAATGATAGTATCTGCAGTAATACTAGGTAAGTATATTAAAACAAACAATAAACCCTAAAGTAATGCCATTATATTTTTAATCTTTACAGACATTTAGGTAACAATTTTGATAGAAATAGGGTTTAAAAATGAGGTTTTTATAATGTAAACTCTCTATATCTATTCTGTGAGTTAAATTCTAACTACACCACTGAGACTAAGCGTAAGCTCAAATACAGACGATGCAGTCCAGTGCAGCGCAGTGCAGCGCAGTGCAGAGACAGTTTATGCAATGTGTGAACAGTTGGTTTTCTTATTTAAATAAATTGAATATAGGTCTATTTGTTGTTACTAAAGATATGCGGCTGTACTTAACTGTGAGTTACGTGGAAGTCCAAACGGTTTCAGACCCTACAAGGACCCTTTCTCATGGAGTGAAGAGATTTTTTTGGTGTTTGGAGGTGGGTCATTACGCATCACCGGGGAAATTAAAAAAAAAAAATAGAATTCCCTGCGAACTTTTAGGAGAGAGTAGGATATTTTTAGTGGTTTAAACAAACAAACCCTTCACCTTTATGATAAGAGTATGGATAACGTTACTCTTGTTTTGTACCCCTGACAACGTAAGCACATTTTTATGATGATTAGTTGAGTATTTACGGTGTGAAAGTGTAACAAACAAACAAACTCATCATTTTAATCGTGCTTCGGCACGTATGCGCCGGCTCGTGTAATACCACGGCCTCAAAGAAAACCGGCAGTGAAGCAATGATTGCGTTCTATTTCACCGAGTAACTGAGATTACTGGAGGCCCTAACCCTTCCCTCTTTCCCTCTCCTCCTCCCCCCTCTTCCCTCCCTTCCCCTACTCCCACCTTAAAGGCTGGCAACGCACTTGTCACTCTTGAGTTGCAGGTGCCCACGGGCGGAGGTAGTCATTTACCATCAGGTGACCCGTCTGCTCGTTTGCCCCCTATCCCATAAAAAGAAAAAAGTAATGTAATTTTTCACTAACTTTTCATCACACGAAAGTTTAAGTAAAGGTTTTTGAAGTGAAAACTTTTTAGCGGCGTTATGCACTTTTTGGTATGGGTAAAAAATGTTAAACTCGCGTCAGGACACGTGATCTGATCGAAAATTCATAAGACGGAGTCGAGTTTCTATATTTAAAAAAATATAACATTCGAAATTCAAACATTTATGAGCGGCCAGGAGCGCAGAACTTCCAGTGTACGCTATGTATACATTTAGATATGTTATTACCTACTTTTTATTTTTAACCTAATTATATACATACAGGTGTATGTGTGTGTGTGTATATGTATATGCAAATACATTGTGAAGTTATGTTTTCACTTCTGACGTGCAGTACTACGACTAACTGTTTTTTATTGTTTTAGACTTCACTTTAGTTTGAAGAATATTTATATGTATACAGAATAGTATGAACTTCCTTCTTTAGTGTATAATAAAGAGTTTATCTATCTATTTATCTATTATTGTACATTGACAGGTGGCCGGTTTATGGCTATGAACACCATAGAAACCTGCTCACATTGAAACATACCAGACGGGTAAGGTGTGTCTCATTACGCATTGTATTGTATTCGTTGCTGGCTATCAACTGTGGAGACTAGATTAGGTCAATTACTATTAGATATTCAATGAAAAAACCATTAGCTTATTTGTATACTAGCCGGTCTAAGTAGTTTTACGTGTGTTTATGTCACTGCTAAGTTTTTAAGGATCGTAGCGTGATGTTACATAACCTTTAACATTCCTCAATAAATACTCTATCCACTACGATAAGAATTATTCAAATCTGACTGGCAGTTCATGAGATTAACGCGTTTACACAAACAAATTATTATTATATAATACATTAGCAACCCGCCCCGGCTTTGCACGGGTAGCAGAGACATCTTCAACTATCATCAAGATATTTTAATCAATTTACACAAAATCTTAACAAATTATACACATAAACCTTCGTCATGAATCGCTCTATCTATTGGTGAAAACCGCATGAAAATCCGTTCAGTAGTTTTTTAGTTTATCGCAAACAGACAGACAGACAGACGTGGCGGGGGACTTTGTTTTATAATATGTAGTGATTAGTGTGATTACACATATAATTATATTTCTCACCATAATATACACCTTAACATTAATTAATGATATATGAATAGATGTTTTAGTTACAAATAAGTTAATAAGGTTTGGTTTTAGTTTTCGACGGGCCTGTTGGTCTACTTATTAGTGATCCTGACTGCTGAGCCAGAGGTCGTGGGTTCGAATCCCACCCAGGACAAATAATTGTGTGACGAGCATATGATTATTTGTTCTGCAGTCTGGTTACCATAGTACAGGCTCTGCCTAGTTTGGGATCAGACGGCCGTGTGTGAGATGTGTGAAGTTATTATTATTATATACGTAACGCTGAATGATATATAAATAGTATATATAATTCAGCGTTACGTTTCTGGTGCTGCGAATCTATACGGATATTATAAAGCTGAAGAATTTGTTTGTTTGTTTGCTTGAACGCGCTAATCTCAGGAACGATTGGTTCGAATTGAAAAATTATTTTAGTGTTGGATAGCCCATTTATCGAGGAAGGCTATAGGCTATAAAACATCACGCTACGACCAATAGCAGCGGAGCAGTGACCATAAACGCAGGTGAAACTGCGGGGACGGCTAGTGTTTATATACACCGCATCGGCAATCTCATACTATCTAGTGAGCCGTGTACTGTTCGTAGATTGTATTTAGAAATTAAATGGATGTAAAAAAAATCATCTATGTATAAGTAAGAAAAAAGTTTACTACAATTTTATTCTGTGTAATTTTTTAAATTTTTAAGTTGCCGTTGCTCAAAAAGGAATTAAAGAAGTCTTATAGGATCACTTCGTAGTCCCTCTGTCTGACTAATTTTCAAGTCCCTTTTTCTAAGAAAGCGTAGAGATATCAAGTTCATAACATCAAATACTTCTATCTACGGTATCTTGAAGCTGTAAAAAATCAAGCTTATAAGTCAGGGTCCTGATGTACCCAGCACATTCTAAAGACTTAATAGTATGCTAATAATAATATCCCTCTATAACAATTATAGGAATTACGCTGCCCAACACAAATTCTCGAACTTCCACCAATGTCTTGTCTTGAGCCGCTTCTATCCAACGCACTTCCTTCCTTGATTCCACACTGCGGTTTTGAGCCGGTGTTAGTCACCACTCAAAAACCTACATTTCTTTCATCTTATTAAATTCTGATAGAAACTAGTACATTCTCCTTGAACTGTGTAGGATAACCAGAACTTGATAACATATATATTGCCATAGAAACAACGAGCAAGCAGCGGTTTATATTCTTGTTTGTGTGAATAAATCGTTTCTTGCTACATTGAGACTGCGATAAGCCGCTGAACCCAATTGTGCAATGTATTATGCTGTGTAAACAATTAAAATACGGTACGGTATGGGAGAATTCATATTAAATTATACTTATCAATAATTCAATAGTAGCCGAGTCAACCTAGCTGTTTTATGACCAAAAATGGATATTTTGATTACCACGCATTTTTATTTTAAATAGTAAAAAAGTGCACTGATTAAGAATTTAGATACCCGCAGTCTGGACAAGGGGGGCGTCATTTTTTAATGACTTCTTTTTACATTTCGTGTGATGGCTAGTTTTCAGTACGTTTTTTGTCATTTGTGCCTAAAGCATTTTTGTTCTCAGTTAAATTACCTACAAAATGAGACCTGTTTAAAGTCAATAAATGATTTTGTTTAACAGCAAATGAAAGTCCAAAGTTAAAAAAGAGCGTTTTTTTCAACATTTAATAACTTTAAAAGGAACGTACGTAGAAGTCTGAAACTTTCTGAAAATTGTAGCTTGTGATGAAACTAACAAGTGCTATAATGCATTTTAGTTCCTTGACTGGGCTATGGCCCTTTAGTCGCCAGAATCAACGTCCATTCTTCTTCGACCAGCGTCAAGGCTCAATTTTTGATAATTCCTTCAGATTGAGGCTCTGTTTTTATCCGCCCCGTGCAAAAGCATTCACTGTGACAAAAATGCCACTAGAGGATTTTCGAACCTGTCAAATATTTTTACGCATTTATTTCTTAATTTAATTTTCGTAGGCGTCTGCTTCTAGATTGAAATATTTTAAGACAAAACTGTTGAAGTGAAGGGTTTTAAACAAACGATTGTTCTGTATCGCGATGAATAAATGTAACTTCCTCCCGCGAACCTCCGGCTGTGGAATGAGCTCCCTGCCGAAGTTTTCCCGAGGGACTCCCGTACCCCATATCCGCGATTCTTCAAGAAAGGAGTGTATAGGTTTTTAGAGGGTCGGCAACGCACATGTGAGTCCTCTGGAATTGCAAACGCTCATAGGCTACGGTAACAGCTTACCATCAGGCGGGCCGTATGCTTATTTGCCACCGACATAGTATAAAAAAAACTGATGCAAAATTTTAGTTGGGTTCTAACATTGGTTTAGTTTGATTGATTCTTATTATTATTTATTTTCTAATTTCTTTTTTCATTATTTTAACTAGTTAATTTTTGTGTGAGTGACTGTTATCTAAATGTGGACTTTACCTTGACCGTTTAGCGTAATATCAGTAATAGGTAACAAAAGTTTATAAAATAGTAACAGAGTGCTACATGGTACCTATAACCTTGAATTTTGCTTCGGTTGGCTACGTTTTTGTGGTTCTAATGGCCATTACATAATAGTCCGGCGTGGGAGTTGATCTAAACAAGATAAGAGTATTTTATGTGTACTATAAAAATTTACTTGTTTTGGTACTGTTTGGGTTTGTGTTGTGGAACAAAGACTTTCAAACATGATACCTAGGTCTTTTATTAGTAGCTTTTATGAACGTTTATCACTACTTAGTGTCGCTCAACTGGGCAATGTAGAAAAACCGCAGTAGGTACGAACAGCGTAAAGCTTAGAAGAGATGAAAGAGATCTCTTTTAGCAATAGAATCAGCATTCGTACATATTAGATTTAGGTATCATTAGGTTTTTCTGAGAAAGGTAGTTTTATTTTTAAACTAGCCGTCCCTGCAGTTTCACCTGCGTTTATGGTCACTGCTCCGCTCTTATTGGTCACAGCGTGATGATATATAGCCTATAGCCTTCCTCGATAAAAGGGCTATCTAAAACTGAAACAATTTTTTCAAATCAGACCATTAATTCCTTAGATTAGCGCGTTCAAGCAAACAAACAAACAAACAAACTTCAGCTTTATATATTAGTATAGATTAAGAAATGAGATTCATGTATAACCAATTTGTAGGCTATTTAAATAATATTAAAGTTTAAATTTGAATTACCATAAGAACTTGTTATGCTGTTTAGTCATTTAGATACAGGCACAGATAAGATAATAGTTACTTCGTAAACATATTTATTGCAAATGCATCTTTATGAGCATTTAGATCTAGCCAAATTTTTGACACATTTAAACTTTCTTAAACATTAAAACAACTATCATAATTATCATTTAAAGAAAAAAACGATGTAAGAATTTAGTTTCACTTAAATTTTTAACGTGAAAACTTCTCGTTTTATCACCTTGTCTTGGCTAACGTACGTCTTGTCTTGGTAACGCTAAGGTATATGGGTTTCTATTAATAAATCGTGCTCATCACACAATTATTTGTCCTGGGTGGGAATCAAACCCGTCGTGGGTTAGCAGTCAGTGTCACTAACCACTAGATCATGTTGGTCTAGTGGTTAGTGACCCTGTGCCAGTCTGATGGATGTTTGTTCTATTTCATGCCATAACTGCTCAACCGATCATCAAGAAAATGTTGTATACACGTCGTCAGGGATACAGAAAAAGACATAGAATACCGTACTTCTAGAAAAAAAGCACTGTTCATGTGGTTATACCTGAATTGATATCTAGTTTATTAAATGAAGATGTCACATAGATTGTAAAGATAGCTACATAATGTTCATGCACCTTGTCCATATTAAGATAACGTTGTGTCAAATAAAACTTACTTGTTTCAAATTGTAAGAACACGTTATTGATAGCAGTGTTTCACAACGTAGCGATATTGAAAGACATGCATAATATATGTATGTAATAAATACTGATTCCTAAGAAATGTATTTAGGTACGTTCAGTTTTGTTATAGTTGCAATTTGTAGCGGTCTTAATATAAAATTTATGACAATATTCTTGCTTTGCGGATCCACAATATGATGGCATATTGCGGATTATTTTTAACTTAAATGGTCTTTATAACGAAAATCGCGATAAGAGTTTTATTTTGACGACAATGCCATATGTCGTTGTAGGTCGTTACTCCTAAACGGATGGATCGACTTCAATGCGTATTTTGATTCAAATCTGTTTCAATGTTTTGATATTATCTTTATTTATGTGTCTTATGCCTGCAGACTTTAGCTTCTCTTCTCAAAACGCTAGCTCCTTTTTGCAATTACGTACTTCCTTTCTTTAAGAAGACAACTAGGAAAATGTTGCATACTATTCTTCATAATACATACACCCACGCCAATATCCCTGAAGAGATAGGCAGAGCCGAGGTGTATTAATCAATCACATTTTGACATCTATTATTTGGTGCCAACGACAAGCCTATTGCTGTCAACTGGGCACTTTGTATAAATGTTATGTGTATGTATATGATAGACTTAAGTATATATTATATATTTATGTATGTTTTGTATTAGTATGCATAAGTAGACTAAATATACAGGATATCCGTATATTTTTATATTGATTAAGTTATAGTAATTAGAGATTCTCATAAAAAAAAAATTGAAATGCACCTCCAACTACAACTGTCCCTCCGAAACACATTGATCCATCCTAAGGTTGCCTGGAAGAGAATGCATTTTGCAATAAGGCCGCCCTTTGTACGTTATCTGTATGGCTAATGTATGTATGATACTTCTACTGTAAGACTGGTGTACAAATAAAGTGCTATCTATCACAAGCGCGTTGCCAACCTTTGAGGTGGGAGTAGGGGAAGGGAGGAGGAGGGGGAAGAGTGGGGAGAGGGAAGGGTTAGGGCCTCCGGTAACCTCACGCACGTGGCGAAAAGCAATGCAATCATTGCGTTACTGCCGGTTTTCTGTGAGGCCGTGGTATCACCACAGTCGAGCCGGCCGAAGAATGGCTCTCCCACGAATAACTACACTTTCTAGACTTAAACTACGCTTATGGACCTAGAATACGGATAAAAATACTTACATATATTATTTTTTTATATTTTTACTTATAAATAGATACACCCAGGCTAATACATATTCATCCACACAAATTTAACTCGTTGTAGTCTCTACCTTAACATTACAATATTTATGTTAATCAGTCAATCACATTGTAATAAGAATCTATTGTCTGTATACAATATACTTGTATAAGGAAACAGTGACTTGCTGACTGATATAGCAATGCATGGCTCAAACTGCTGAACGGGAATCGGGTTAAATTTTGAGACACAAATAGTTTTTATGACGTAGGCATCCGCTAAGAAAGGATTTTTGAAAATTCTACGCCTGAGGGTGTAACAGGGGTTAAAAAATTGTATAAAGAAATTGTATAAGAGCTGTATAAAATTGATCAATTTTGCTGTGTCATATAGAAGGTTTGTTGGGACGTTGATTACTTAAATGCCGTCAATTAAAACGCTAAGACTAAAAGGCTAAAGCTATAATTTATGTAGGTATATATCTAACTTATAAATAAAAGTTTTAGTTAAAACAGAAATTCATCATAATGCTCGAAACCGAATGGCGTTCGTTTCCAACCCAAAAAAAAAAAAATATTGACACGAAAATACTTAGGTCACGTCAAAATATAAATAGAGTAGTAATTCTATACAAAAACTTCAAATGTTTTTTTTAAAGTGTTTGTTTTTCATATAGAAATATTTTAGATCATTGACATACATACATCATACCTAGGCCTGCCATCACTTAAATTGCGGACCCCGGACAAACACTTAAAAAATCCCCGGACACGTGCGTGAAATTGAGATCTTCAGCCGGACACCTTAAAAAAAACGCCGTTTCCATTTAAATTTTTAGCTTGTTAATGATTTATCTAAGAATTATAATTGTCCCCTGGCACTTTTTGAAAACCCCGCCCGGACGCTCCCCGGACGCCCTCTAAACTAGGGGAAACCCGGGGAAACCCGGACGGATGGCAGCCCTAAATTCACACCTATTCGATAGTTACTCGATCGAGTGTAACTCACAGTATTCAATTAACTTTCAAACGAAACTACTCCACTGTAAGTATTTGTGAACCATTATCGGCGTAACCAATTTAAGGTCAAACTGTTTTTACTGATATAGCATATCGCTAAGAGTGCAATATTCAGAATATCTCCTAACAACCTTTACACACATTTGCATCTCTCCATTTCATTCTCACAACAGGTTATCTCTCTCCGGCTGTAATGACCTCACCGGCACGGCGGCGCTTGCGCAACCAGCCAAGCAACGTTTGGATGATCTAATGAAATTTATTATAGTATTTTTTTGCGATAATAGTGACCTTGTTGATGAAGTTATGATGTTGATGCTTAGTTTTTGTCATAGAGTAGCTATTTTTATATGTGAACAAATATTTTAGGCGCTAATTGAAGTTACATTGAGACCGCTTGACAACGGAAGCATCTACACTTTATAGAAGACAGCCGTAAACTAGAACTATTACTTTCCACTCGAGAGTAGGATTACCCTGGCACTGGATGGAACAGGGTAAACGACGCACATAACACTATTTGTGTTTCCCAACTTATATCAGATAGCTCTTGTAATTGTAAGACTTTTAGTTATATCTTTAAAATCCCACAATCCCACTAATATTATAAACGTGAAAGTTTGGATGGATGGATGGATGGATGTTTGTTACTTGAACCGATTGCGATGAAACTTGGTATGTAGACAGCTGGAGACCTGGATTAACGCATAGGCTACTTTTTATCCCGATATTACCACGGGATCGGGACTTACTCGGGTGAAACCGCGGGGCGCTGCTAGTAAACAATAAAATTATGTTTACATATTATGGATTTTTGTATATATTATGTATTAACGACGTATATTATGTTTCTATATACATATGTAAGTAATAGTGTGTATCCCGTGTATTATATATGTATATCAATTTTTAACCGACGAAAAAAAAAGGAGGTTCTCAATTCGACCGTATATATATATATATTTTTAATGTATGTTCAGCCCTCTCTCCGTTATTTATGAACCGATTTTGATTATTCTTTTTTTGTTAGATAGGGTATACCTCAAGGGTGGTCCCATGTCAAGGAAGTGATGGATCTGATAATGGGATCCTGATAAAATTGAGAGAAACCCTCGAAAATTGTAGGAACGAATAGTGTTTCTGTTTACTTTTCATTACTTTATCAGGTATTTGCGTTCAGAAATCATCACATCATGTAGCTGAGCTTATGATGAAAAAAAATCACCAAATAAAAATCTTTGATCTAGGATTTTTTTTTATTATTGATTATTTTAACTTCAAATTGATCAATCGAAAATTCAACACATCTTTGCACCTAACGTATAACATTTCTACATCACCCCAAGGTTGACTGGTAGAGAATGCCCTGGGCATTAAGTCCGCCTTTGAACAAATGTGCATGGAGTTTTAAATAAATAAAATACAATATTTTCTAGACACGAATGTAATTCTTTATATTGATAGTAAGTAATGACGTCTTGATAGCAGATTATACTATACTAAATTAGAAGCCTACTAAATAGGCTCAACAACAATTACAAACATAAGAACGAAATGTTAAAAGAATAGTTAAAAGATTCAAACCTTGGAAATTCATGACCAAAGTGGAAATTTTCCAAATGAAGGTCGATACGTGAACATAGAATAAGGTCAATGGGTTGAAAGACGATTGTCGATACTTATTAAAAAATAAAATGCTATATCTGCCGTCCCGGATCTTGAACACAAGTTACTATTTATAACCGACTTCAAAAAGGAGGAGGTTCTCAATTCGATTGGTACTTTTTTTTATGTATGTACACCGATTACGCTGAGATTTATGATTCGATTTACGTGATTCTTCTTTAGTTTGATACGGAATAGTTGCCATTTGGTCCCATAAAAATTTAACATAGTTTGGCCCAGTAGTTTTTTTATGAACATTTTTGTTTACGTGGACGATGTAATTTTAATTTGTGTACGGCTTTTTTCGGACTTTTAATTAGGTTAATTATGTATTATTATTAACCCGTGTCCCGATAAGTGGGTCTTAAGCTAACTGTTATTAAAGCGGAGCGAGCGTGCGGAATAGGCCTACCCATAGCTACTTAAAAAAAATATTATATAATACAGAACAATAAAAAGCAACCAAATGTTATAGTCTACTTGATGTAATCTAGAAAAATCCTACTGTAGTTTACAGAACAACCTATCAAAGATACTAAAAAGTAAAAAATAAAAAAAAACTACTACTTCTACTAGTTTTTTTTCATTCTCTGAAGTTATTGCATAGTTGCAGTTAAATGTATTATGAGTATTGTTTTTAAATAAACTGAAGAAATGACTATCTATAAATAATATTAAACCCGTATGTAATACATTTAGCAAACAATATTAGTGTTTAACAGACGCAAGACAGTTGTTGGTTTGTATTTTATGTATATTTGTTTCATACTGAATAATAATAATAACTTGAGACACTTCACACGCGTCTGATCGCAAATTAGGCAGAACAGAGTATGGTAACCAGACTGCTGATAAACACACTTATATAATACTAGCAGCGCCCCGCGGTTTCACCCGCGTAAGTCCCGATCCCGTGCGAATGTCGGGATAAAAAGTGGCCTATGCGTTAGCCTATGCGTTAATCCAGGTATCCAGCTATCTACATACCAAGTTTCATCGCAATCGGCTCATGGTGTTTGCGTGAAAGAGTAACAAACATCCATCCATCTATCCATCCATCCAAACTTTCACATTTATAATATTAGTGGGATTACACCCAGACTCAGAACAAATGATCGTCCTCATCAAACAATTGTTTGTCCTGGGTGGGAATCAAATCCTCTCTTCGAAGTTATACAATGGATGTAAACAAACGAAGCGTTTTTTTTAATACTCCTAATGGGCATCGAAATATGGAACTCCTTACTCCAGCAAGGAGTTCATGTGTTTACCAGGACAATGAATGACTTTGCAGGCGAAAGCAAATTTGCAATAGCGCCATCGTGGTCGCTTCCTAGTTTATAAGCTGTGGTCTGGTTTGCTTATTATGTACCTCTCATTAATAGAGCGCCTTGGAGACAGTATTGTGAGTGGTAAAATTAATCTTTGCACTTTATAATGCACCTTATTAGATCTATTCTACTATGCCGTACCCCCTTCAGTCACATTTCACATGCTTTTACCCGCTACTAAACCTTGGATCGTTCCCGTATGATTGCGTTAATTGAGGATACAGCCTTTGTGTAAGTCGAAGTCCGTTCAGCAGTAAAAAAATCATTAAATAACAAACATCTTCATTCTCTTAGAAATATCATCAAAATTTCTACTAAACATTTAAAAAAAATACTTGGTCGTAATTCTAGCTGTAATTTTACTTAAGTAGACGTGAGATGAGAGTACATCCTTATCTTTACTAATTATGTAAAGTCATTAGACATATACGACATTTTGTAATTTAAAAATGTAAGTTAAAAAACATAATCTGGGATCGATATTGTGGTTTAACTATAAACATTATACCTTGAACGTACACTGAGTGATATTTGTCACAAAGTAATACATGCCCTTAATCGCTAAATGTAAGGTCGACTTTTGGTTGGGTTGTGGGTTTATGCTTAAACGCCCAGACGCTCTTTGGCCAGGAATTCAAAATGGAAGATAAAAGTGGAATGTGCGGCTATCTTCGTGCATAATGTTGTAAGAATGCCCTTTTATATTCTACAAAGTGATGAATACTTATCCAGTCCATTGTATAAAAGGGATGTGAATGACATTAAATCTCTTTATTACCTAAGCCCTATTTTCAAGCTTTAATTACTCAGAGTACCGGAAATCAGATTGAAAACTTCTTACAAAACTATCGCCTTTGAATTACTTTTAAGTAAAAACAAAAAAAAACTGTACGTAAAATGTAGTTAGGAACTACAAAGACGCTTCGATGATTTGCTATGGGATAAAAGCACTGAACTCGTGACCGTCACGATAATAACACATAAATAGATCCACTAGGGTGCTAATCTAAATATTGTGTGTGTTTGAGGTCTCTGGATGGTTTAGATTCACAATTGGACTATGTAGGTTATGCTACAATCGGTGTTCTAGGATTTTTATTTCACTTTTAGATGAAAATTCTTTGTGTGTATTTAAGTGGGTCTCTGCATGACTTAGATTTACGATTGAACCTAATAGATAGCGCTGCAATCGGGTTTTAAGAATTTTATTTTTCGACCAGTGTTATTGTTATTTTTTTTAGATTTTAGTTTATTTTTTTTATTGTCAAAATCATTTATCACACCAAAAGAATCCTTTTCGGCCAGGACAACGTCTGTCGGATCCGCTAGTATTAATTCTTGTATTTATTTTATGATGTTTACATCGCTATGAGTTGAAATGTGTGTAAGTATACATATTAATATCTAACTGCATAAACCGCAAATAACATTATTGTGAATGACTTCACAAACCTATAAAGCAACTCATGACAAAGTAGGATGCACAAAGCAATTACAAACACTAACATTTTCCTTCTTATATTTCCGTTAGTGTAATACTTCATGTCATAGTAAATATTTATTACTTTCCACTTTTATGAGCTACGAGTATGTGTAATTTGATTCTTTTTTAATGTAGCTTACTTGAGTTATAAATGTTTTTCTTGTTACATGCCGTGGACTACTTTCTTATGCCAATTTTCTTTACATCTTTCAAGGCCGTCAAAGTAAGGACCATCATTATAGTAATGTCCGTATCTATGGTGGCCTTCAAACTCTGAACCTTAATCTAGCTTAACATCAAGTGGGTTGAGGTCGTATTGACGAGCTATAATCATTAAAAAAACAAACGCCACTTAACTATCTACATTATACATAATTAATTGTGTTTTAGTGAATTCAGGATCAATAATATATGATTATTATTTGATGATAATAAGTATCTACTTAGAAAAACGTTTGATTTTCGTAATTTAAGCATTCACTAAAAACAATATTTATAAGACTCGAAATGTGGTAGCTCTTGTATTGATTGTCAAAAGTTCATACGTTTGATGGTAATGGTTATGTTATGGTTGTTTTTTATTCGACCTCATTTAAGAGTAAACAGAGTTTTATTTTTAAAAATAAAACAATGTAAGCGTACGTACAATGATGTCATAGTTCTCAGAAGGTGTCTGAAAAAGGACGTAGTAGCCTCTTAACCTAGTCAGGAGGAGTAATGTTCATTCCATGCAAAGTAAATGCATTACGTCAATACACACTTACCTTGATGATCTCATTGTGTTTGTCATTCAACTATTACAACAGTAATGTTTTATGGTGGTGAGTTGTTTTTAGGCAGAGTTTTGACGTTAAGTTCGCCTTCGGCTAGGCCTGCGATCACTTAAATTGCCGAGGCCGGACGAAAACTTAAAAAATCCCGGACACATGGGTAAAATCGACATTCTTTCCCGGACACCTTAAAAAACAACGATTCTATTAAAATTTTCTTTAATCAATTTAAACAGCTCGTTAACGATTCATATAACAATTATAATTTTACCCTGGCACAAAGTGTCCGGGTTTTGCCCGGACACTTTTTGAAAACCCCGTCCGGACGCTCCCCGGATACCCTCTAAACTAGGACAAATCCGGGGAAACCCGGACGGATGGCAGCCCTACCTTCGGCCAACCGCTAGTATTATAATAAAGAGATATGTAGTTATATTCTGTAACGTTGTGAAAAGCCTAAAAACAAAGCTGTTCAGACTTAGAATATATCCCAGGCATCTTGAGACAAAGGAAACGGTCATAGTCAATATAACAATATTAAATAAGTTGACATCAAGCACATTACCCTCCTGGCAGCAAGCGTCTCCCCCTGCTTATGGACTCAACAGAGCCGTATACTTAAAAGATCTCAGTGAATCAGGGAACATGACACGATGTAAGAAGTGTTGCCAGACAGAATTGGTATGTCAAGACGCTCACGTTTATTCGTTTATAAGAACGGCTTAAGTAATCTGTCTGAGAAAAGCATCTACCAAAGAATTGTGCAATTCAATATATACCATTAAGTCAAATGCAAGTGCTTGTAGCATTTCACTTACTATAGTGCTAGTGACGTCATATGCCACTTTGCATAATACTCCAATGCTTTTAGTATTCAAGTCTCTAAGAACACTTATTTCAAAAGCTTTTAGGTTCAGACGAAATACTATTTCGTCTAAAATTATAAAGAATACGAAGAGCTTTTGCTGTTATTGTAGTAACGAAAGCGAAATTGTGACCTTTTTTGCGCGGGTGCTAGTTCATAATATATTTCAAATTACAGAACATTCCAGAATATACAAACCGATTGTTTGTTTGTCACTGGAAAGAATAAGACCTAGCTCTCGAATGTATTTCTTGAGTTCTTGATGTTCCTCTAACACTAAGGAAGAATACCTTTGAAATAACTCTTCCTCCTCCGACTCTTCTCTTCTCCTTCTCGTCTTATGACCTACCCATAAGATGTAGGTCGGGAAAATACCTACAATATCTGCTGTATTTTTAATGAGATTGAAATTACTATAAATATCTTTTTATAGCACATGATAACTGTAATCTAATACTGACCTTTTAAAAGTAATGCATATTAATGCTATCTGCATCTTATCTCTATTGCAATCAATTTAAAATATTTGGATGCTTATTGATGCACACAGTTATAAATAAACCTCTTTTAATCTCTTTTGTGAAACGTAAACAAATGCAAATACTCTGTGGTTCTTAATTTCTTATTATTTTTCTTACTGTCTTCATATTGTCTACTGATTTTTGGACGACTGCTTTTAAATACATTATGTTGGGACATATTTCAACATTAACTGAAGTATTCTAAAAAGCTATATTATTATATTTACTCTCAATCAAATATCACAGATTACGCCCACATCTATAGATGGCGTTGTGCCTTCGGCTAAAATTCGTTGTCAAGACTCTCCAGCAATGATTAACCTGTTCGAGTTATTCCGCTTGTTTTATTTTATTTTTATGTAGCTCAGACTTTATTTAATAAAATATACTAATATATTCTGGCTTTTCGTTCAGAGGGCGCTGCTCGCACGGATTTTTCCGTAACATTGAGTTACCGGTCTATCTCTAAATTATCATTAGTCCTACTAATATTATAAACGTGAAAGTTTGTGAGTATGGATGGATGTTTGTTACTCTTTCACGCAAAAACTACTGAACCGATTGCGATGAAACTTGGTATGTAGATAGCTTGAGACCTGGATTAACATATAGGCTACTTTTTATCCCGATATTCCCACGGGATCGGCACCTACGCGGGTGAAACCGCGGGGCGCAGCTAGCATTTTATAAAAATGTGACGAATTCGAATTGTCGACCATCCTTTGTGATATATCATTGCAATGACATTAATTGTTAAACAACAGTGTCTGATTCTCTAATCTATTTGCGTATCAGTCTATAGATAGATCAAAGCTTACAAAAACAAAACGTACACAAAGCTTATAAATGTCGTAGGAACATTAATTGTTAGCTGTGCCCGCCGCGGCATTCGTTCGCGGGTATATATTTATGTATTTTGCGCGGAATCCTAATTCTTTTTCTTAAATAAAAGTCAGTATCTGCCAGTGCAAGTCCAGTGGACATCGGTCTACCCGTTTCCAGAGATTACCGGAAAAATCAGACATGATGACATGACAGACAAACATTTTTAAAATTTGGTATACCGTGTAACCATTAAGATGCATTTAATAATAAACTGTTATTATGATATTATAAACAGACACTCCAATTTTATTTATTTGTGTTGATATATATTAATTTTATTGTTAATTTTTTTAGCTCTTGTTTACTTCACTGTAACTTGTAGTACTTACACTGATAAGGTCTCAGAGCAATTAAGACATGTTCTTTTAGTTGAAGGAGATAGAGCACGACAGGAGTCTTTTCGAATTTGAGGCTTCAATTCTAAATGAATAAGACTGGTGAAGTATATCTACCCCACCGAATAAAACTTTGACTAATACTGCCAGCGAAGTGCGATTTCTTTGCTACTAAATCGGGTTGCCAGACCTCCAAAAAGGAGATAGAATGTACAATGACTAGCATTATATATGAGCACTATAGCACATATACACAGCATATGAGCACTGGTGATCGCTCGCTATCTAGAGGGTCACTTGTTATTTCGTCATCTTTGTTGCTATATAGCCCTAAATCCCAACTACTTAAAAACACATTTGAAACATTATTAAACTGTGAGTGATAGCGAATAGGCCATCATTATGACACAAGCATCGAACTAAAGCGTCGAACATATAAAGTGACAAGCACAAACAAAGAGGTATGATGAAGTTACTCAAACAATTCATGACCTAGACGATGAATTTAGGCACTAATCATAAAAGTCAATCGAAGTCAATGTACGGGTAAGGTTCCAGTGAAGTACTATAATATAATACTGGAATTAGATAAATATATATTATAATAGCTGTTATTTTTTAACTAAAAAATACCAGCCAATGTCACTCGGGATGATGTAAGGATTCCCACACACCTCATACTTCCAAAGCTGTTCAGGCATTTCCAAACACGAACCCTGAAAACCGGCTCTAATTTTTCAAATTCTTACATAATAAATGCTTAATTAATTTTAAATATAGGCAATGACCCCATTTACCGTGAAGATCAGTGTCGAAAATAAAGATTTTTCTTCGGTACACTTTAGACCCTCCTTTGTGACATTGAAACTTTCGAATATGTTAAGTAAGTCGGCCAGTACCGTTTATGCGTGGGTGATTTGCAATTTCATTGTTCATCTGCGATTGATAGAGGTCCGTTATTTAATAATAAATCGGGCGATACATCAATTAATAGTCTACTGATCTTGATCTAGTTGCTATTTACATTAGAGATAATATATGTTAACATAAACGTCGTTGGGTTATCTGGAACATCTTTTATTATGGGCGTGCCACAGGGATCTATTTATTTGTTTATGCACTGCCTCACATTGCAAATACATTGTATAAGACGGACTTACTAGATCTACTCTCGGCTGTTTAATGTTCTTAACCCCCGACGCAAAAAAGAGAAGTGTTATGTGCGTGTCTGTCTGTGGCATCATAGCTTCTAAACGGGTTGACTGATTTTGACTGTTTATTTTTGTTTGAAAGGTGACTTGAACGAGAGTGTTCTTAACTATAATTTAAGAGAATTTATTCAGCCGTAAAAAATCATCAGTTCTTTTCTAATCGTTGTAGGGATGTTTGAGTCAGGGGTATTTTTAATTTATACTTGTAAATTTATATTATGAATTATTTGCCATTCCGTCTTCAGAGCTTCTGCGACATCTTGCTGATGATACGTCTCTCATTAGACAATTTTAAATAAATAAACTACTCGGTCGTCAAAGTTTTGGATAGATTTACGATATAGTTTACTGCTCAACAAAAAAATATATTATTTTCATATGCCAACTATGTCGGTATGTGAATGAGAAATCCCTTCATCTAATAAAAAAATCAGCTATAGGTACTTCGCCCGAATATAGAATACATATTATGACAAAAAGAAGAACTTTTCTGATCGTAAATCTATAAAAAAATTAATAGACGACCCAAATTCATCCCAAGTTCCAATGACACACTTTAAATTATGTAGTAAAACCATTCCTTCAAAGTCATAACATGATCATATATTTCATCATTACATCTACATACAAGACTATCATATAAACTAATAATCATTAAGCTGGTCTCTTGCCACGCCTAGACTTGAATAAAAAAATTGACGATTAATATCAATTGTTGTCAAGGTTGCGAAAGGTGAAACATAACGTGTGTGTAACATAACCCATTTAGGTCACACTAATCTTTGTACAAGGCCGATCGCCGAACTGACTTCGTCTAAAGTGTAAGCACTAGATCGAAAATAATTTCAAGAATGTGCAGCGTTCAAACATATTGATATTGAAAATTGGCAGGCTCTAAAATAATTGATTGAAAAGTAAAAACATGGAGAGTGTTCGGGACGTGCACGAGACCCAAGTAAAACAAAAAAGGATGATCAAACAAAGAAAAACTAACTTTATTAAAATAATGTAAGGGAAACCCAGAGCGTATTTACTGATATGTATATCACACACTTAAGTAAATATAATGGGTATGTAGAACCACATACCTTTATCCCCATCACCTGGATAATTGGCAATCCCACCACTATGTGGTACGCCAGATTTTTTTTGTCTCACACAACCAATTTCTGGAACAAATTGTCGCCTGCGGTATTTCCGGACCGATACGACCTTCAAACCTTAAAGATAAGAGCGTACTCCCATCTCAAAGGCCGGCAACGCACTTGTGACTCTTGAGTTGCAGGGGTCCATGGGCGACGGTAGTGACTTACCATCAGGTGATCCATCTGCTCGTTTGCCCTCTATAATATGAAAAAAACAGCATTCCACCCCTCCATACGAGCATATAAGATGCATTACCTATAATAATTAGGCTTTTCTTAATAAATTATATTATTGCAGAATCAATTGCAATGCAAAATCAAAAATGCAATTTATATGTTGTACTTTAATGTATGGACATATGTTATGTTTATTACTGTCTTGCTAACTACAACCTAATCTATCTGATATTTTTTTTTATCTTCCATTTCTGGAAAGTGTGATAAGGTTATATTCGGTAACAGCCGCGAAAACTGTTAACGAATTTACTTATATATTATTAATTAATTTACAAACAATACTCTATACATATGTCAGATAAGATTGGTATAATCAGCAGAGGGTAGATTAGATAACAAGCAACGCCCCCGCAGTGTCTCCTGCGTTACATTTTTAGGTATAGGTCGTAAGGTATGCTATAAAGCCTTCGTTAATAAAGCCAAAGGATTTTTTCGAATCAGACAGGTGGAACCTGACATTAGAGCGTTTGAACAAATTCGTCACCTGTACTAGAATATATGTTATATGTATCATATTTCAGTAATACCTTTGTGGTATTCAAGCAAAGTATTATTATTTGAGGTTGAGTGTTAAACTAATAAATATAAAAAAGTAAATAAAAAATAAAAATTACTGTCCAAAAAATTATACTTATTAAATATTAGCAGCGCCCCGCGGTTTCACCCGTGTAAGTCCCGATCCCGTGGGAATATCGAGATAAAAAGTAGCCTGTGTTAATCCAGGTCTCCAGCTATCTACATAGCTACATACCAAGTTTCATCGCAATCGGTTCAGTGGTTTTTGCGTGAAAGAATAACAAACATCCATCCATCCATCCATTGAAAGTTTCACATTTATAATATTAGTGGGATGAGGACACTGTATACATATATTGATAATAACAATTATATGTCCGACTATTTTTTAATGACCCGAAGGGGGCCTTTTTCAAGGAGTGAAGCGTCCTGTGGTGACTGTGTCAGGCCTCATACACAGTGTAAAATTTCCATTACATCCTTTAGTCAAACCCGAATAAACCATTTCCCATTGCTGATTAATATACCTGCTTCGTTGTGGTTTAAATTAAAAAAGATATACTCTCCAAACAGTGCAATAAACCTTAAGTCCGTTTAATACTTTCAAGAATCAATGTTTCTATCATCGCCATTGAGAACATGTCTGTCAAGACCTTGGAATGGTCGTTAAAGTTACACGTTATACTGAGAATCGGTAAAATAAATAGAATATTGTTAAAAATCATTGTTAGTATAAACAAGTCGTTCTCGCTAAAAGCCGTTGACAGCTCTAAGTTATAAATTAATGTTTTGACTTGTTGATGGCCACTGTAAATATTACGGCCAGAGATATAAATAATAATACTATAGCATTTAGTAGTTGTCACGCTAACTGGGCATGGTAAGGAGAATGGGAAAATATTTTGGTAAATATACACACGCCTGAATCCCCGAAGGAGCAGTCAGTCGTTTCGCTTATAACTATTATTCGGTCCCAATCACGTAAGTATGCACGTTGATTGCCGTCAAACGGGCACTTTGGGAATTAAAAATGGGAAAAAATAAAGTATATTTAAAGGGAACGGTATTTAATAAGATTTACGTTTGTGGATGACGTGATGAACGTCAACAAACGTCAAGGTCAGGCCAAGGTTATAGACCTTTATTATAAGACATCTCCAGATAATGATGCACTAATCAAATTTTGAGAAGTTAATGGTAGAATTTAAAGGTATTCTAAGACTTGATGCCTGTTTGACTTATGATATATAACATCTGTTACTGAAAGATTAAATTTACGCAATCAAATAATATTTTTGTATGTTAAAAGACTAAAATAGTTGACTGGTAGAGAATGCCTTAGACATTAAGTCCGCTACTGTACAAATGTGCATAAAGTTATAAATAAATAAAATGGCATACGTTTTATGATATTGGTTTTTTATTATAAATATGTTGTTATTGTGCACGACGTTATGTTATCCTTTCGCCTCGTCTTTATTTGTACCAATGTGACCTTTATCAAGGTAAAGATGTGGCCAGGCTGCAGGAAAGAAGGCCCATACTTTTACTTATAAAAGAGTTTAATAAGAGAATTCCAGAATCCAATTTAGTCTTCATGAAGTCTTTTAATTCGATGCCACATTAGAATAACAAACTTGAAATCTCTTAGCAAAATAAGATAATTTTAAGCATTCGTTTAGTAAGATGTACAACAGAATCTGTCACATCGTTCTTATTTAGTAAAGATATACATACATGTATGTGTAACTTAGTAACACCTTGAACTTAACTTTTTAATTTTTACAACTCAGTTGTCTAACAAGCACACGGGCCGCCTGATGTGATAGTAATAAAGGAAGGTATATTGGTGCCTTAGCTCCTTTATCTTCATCTTCTTTCCCATGGAGATCTGGTGACCCTCTTACCGGTGGAAAACAATATCAGCGGCTACTGACAGAAGCGTGGGTCGAATTCCAGCCGAAGTTAGCTGTACCCTTATTTCTAAATAATATAAATTCATCATTGATCTTAAAGACAACGATGAAATTCTTAAATTGCAGATCTTGACGAGACAACTTTTTTTTTAATATTAATTATCTCCTATTTAGATTTCGAAACAGTTTGATATCAATAACTGTTGACGTGTATATTACTTTATAAAAATAAGTGTCTCAGTGTGTGCCAAGGTTGCGTTGTATCATCGTCTTGTGGTCGGCTTGTTTACGCGTTTTTCATTTATTAGGTATACAGATATAAACTCGTAGCAACAGCTGATATGCAATATATTTTCTTCTTATTAAAATATAACATCTAAAATAAATATTAACATACCCAGACCATCTGCTAGGTTAGTAAACTATAGCCGTTTGTTATCAAAACCAGTCGTAACAAATATGGGAGCAACACACCTCTATCCTATATCCTCAGAAAATGTATTGCTAATAAAGCAGATATAGAAATTTTCTCCGAAAAAATAGTAAGATTTAAAAAAACAATATTTAGTCTAGTATAGTATAATTTAGTCTCTAGTCTAGCCTTAATTTTCTTGTGTAGTATATATAACTTAATAATCAAATTTTAACCTTACATGTATGTACAATTGAGATATAGGTAATGCTGTGCTCACCTTTAATTTAAAAGCATACACAGATACATATATTTGTATCAATTTTTTCATGTAAATGCCCAGTATATATTTTAGTTGGTAAGCCTTATGTTAAATAAAAATAATAATTATAGTTTAAAAAACTAAAAAATACGCTTTTATAGAAAATTCAACTAAAAAAAATAAATCGAATTATTGCATTGTCATCGGTCTTCATGGAGGAACGCAGGTGCTTACTGGGCACGGCTGCTTCGGGAAGTACCTGTGTCGCATAGGCCGGGAGCCAACGCCTGCGTGCCATCACTGCGGGGGCTGTCCCGAGGATACTGCACTCCACACCCTAGTGGAGTGTCCAACTAATTAACTTAATTTTCACGGTCCAACAGCGCGATGACCTCGAGACAGCTATAGGCGTGGGAAGCCTCTCGCTAGAGACCATGGTGCTAGCTATGGTACAGAGCGAGAGCGCGTGGGACTCCGCCGCCTCGTTTTGCGAGGAGGTGATGTACGCCAAAGAGGCGGCGGAAAGGGAACGGGAGAGGACTAGCACTCTCCCGTCCCGCAGAGGACGCACCAGGCGCCGTAGGGCACCTAATGACATACGGCCTCCATGAGCGCTGGCCTTAAGGCGTCGGGAAGGGTAACCCGGCGCCGAAACAGTAGAAAATAGGCCCGAGACTGTGGCGCGACGGGTTCCGCGAGCGCCTTTCTAGTCTGAAGGGGGACACGGCTCCTATACACGACTGCGAGACTACCTGCTTTGTGGACAGGTGGTCAAGTCTGTCGGGGGTCCAGGGAGTTCCTTCCTAGGTTATACCTGAGCCCCCGGCCATAGACACCCGTGACGGAACACCGTGTGGTTTTAGTCGGTTCGATTCCGACATAACCACCTCGCTGAATGGTGAGGTGGTACCCGAGGGGGTATCCACAAGTAAAAAAAAAAAAAAAAAAAAAAAAACATTTGAATGAAATCTGGAAATTTAAAGTGGGTCAAAATCGCGCCCAAAGGAGTCGGTTACAAACATACAAACAATCATACAAGTGAAGCTAATATAAAGCGTGTAAAAAAAAATTACTAAAATACAATTTTTAATTGTGTGATAATAAAATATATCTGTAATTTCTACGAATTAATTGGTGTAGAAAGTAAGTTACTTAATTGTAGATAGTTTTTTTTTATTGTCTAATGGAATAGGCTTTTGTCTTCCAACTCACCTGATGGAAAGTGATGATGAAGACGAAGACGGTACACGTCTATCCAAGAGAAACCTATTCACTCCAATCTTGAACGGTCCAAGATTATAATTGTCTGGAGCAATAGACGCAGGTAGTTCATTCCAGACCTTGGCCACTCGAACCAAAAACTGTCAGAACGTTTCGTTAGAAGTTTTGGTGTTTCGACAATAAAAACCCTTTTATGTTTGGAACCACTGTCTGCGCCTAGTCGTTCGTTGAAGGATCTGAGAAGGTCCAATTAATTCGAAGAGAGCCTTCTCACACTCACATACTCAAATAATACAAATTTAGACTTAATAAAATAGCATCAAATTTAAAATTGCATCCAGACAAACCTTCTCATTTTATTTTTAAACTCTGTCTTCTAAAACTTCATTATTCCGTCTCCTTCGCTCTCAGATACTTTGACTTACTTTTAACAAACTACTACTTACTAAAAAACATATAGTATATACATAATAATAAAATTACATTTTATATTAACTGATGACATTTAAGACATCATGGATTTGGACTTAAATCAGATATACCATATTTGATCGAAAGTTTCAGGAATATCTAGATGGCCTGTCTGTGCAAATATAAGAAGCAATGTAGCTCACTAATAGGGCATAAAAATGTGTGCATGTCTTACGACATTCGTTCTGATTAAACGTTGTCTTCTGTAGCGTGTTGGATTTCAGTCATGCGGCTCCAATTTCTCTTCTTTTTCTTTCTTTCTTCTCTTCAATTCTAATTTATCTTATAATTCATTTAAATTTTTTGCGATTCCACCTGTTCGTCTAGTCGAAGAGCTGCAGAAATAGACTGTTCTGCTAATGTTTACGTCGGGTGGCCTTGACACCGATATATTCGTGTGCCAGTTGTTAGTAAACGCGCGGACATGTTGGAACACTTTTTTATTTTACTTTAATCTTTTCGGTCGATGAAAATATAATGTGAATGTGTTACTTTTCTATCTGTTGCTAAGTCTTTATATTCCCTGGACTGGTTTGTGCTAACGAGAGGCAATTAGGCTACGAGCAGTACGAGGAAACTATTTGCCGACAATACAAAATGGAAGTTGATACCTGCCAGCGCAGATCACGCGATCATCTCATTTCGACTTCTTCGTAATAGGATTGACGCAAACTCTCGCTGCTGTGACCTATGTGCGCTAGGATCAATAATAGTGACCCACTGAAACATCGAGAATGTCGCGGGGCGAGTCGGAAGAACAGTTAACATTTTTTAAACCCTCCTCTTGAAATGTTTGTAATAGCCCAAATCATTATTTTCGGTTGGACAAATATAAAATAAATTTCCGAAAAGTTTAAGAAATTTTGGAAAACTAAAGATTCTTTTTTCTATGAGAGAAGAGTGTTTGTCATTAGAGAAGAGTGTTGTCGTGGGATAGCAATGCTTACATTGCTTTTCGCCGAGTGAGTGAGGTTACCGGAGGCCCTAACCCTTCCCTCTCCCCTCGTTTACCCCTCTTCCCCCCCTTCCCCAATTCCCACCTTAAAGGCTGGCAACGCACTTGTGACTCTTGAGTTCCAGGTGCCCATGGGCGGCGGTAGTCATTTACCATCAGGTGACCCGTCTGCTCATTTACCCCTATAACATAAAAAAAATATCAATTACGCCTTCACCGCTAATAGATTTTGGATTAAATTTGGCACAAAGACAGATATTATATTAATACACAAATAAACTATGATTATTATGATTACGTGGGCAGACGGATCCTTCATCGGCATCGGCACGACCCGTCTTCTCCATATAGACCTGAAGTATTTTAAATGTTACATTCTTTCGTGGCCGAAATTAGCTTAAAATAATAATAGTTTAAAAACTAAAAAACACGCTTTTATAGAAAATTCAACTAAAAAAAATAAAAAAATAAATCGAATTATTGCATTGTCATCGGTCTTTGACAGGTGTGCAAAATTTGAATGAAATCTGGCCGTTTAAAGTGGGTCAAAATCGCTCTCAAAGGAGTCGGATACAAACATACAAGTGAAGCTAATATAAAGCGTGTAAAAATACAAATAATTCTCTCACTTATTAACATGCATAGATATTCTAATCTTCCAACATATAAATACACGTGTATATACATATGTATATATAACGACGAAAAGGTTATTTTAAATAACATTTTTAGTTAAAACTAATGACTGGCATTTAGCTACAATGTCAAGGATCCACAGGCATAGGTAGAACGGATACTAATAGATCATTAGGTGACGTCATTGGCGCCGGTACAATGTCAAATTGAAGGCTTACGTGCAAGCGTATGCTTAACTTTGTATTGTCGTAAATATTCTAGTGAATGGGGTTCGTATTACGCCGTTTATAGTACGACAATCTATAGTTAGTCGCCTTAAATGTTTGAGACTTTTGCTAGAGAAAATATCCAAAATATATCTACTTAACTAGGTAGATTATCTTTTCTGTGTTACGCGATATTTATGAATTTATTATTAGCTGACCCGACAGACGTTGTCCTGTCAACATTTTTATAAATTTCTTTTAATTTTGTAGAAAAAATCTGAAAGTGATTTATTTCCAGTATTCCCCAAACTTGCCCACTTTTCTATATTTTCTTTCCTTAAAAACCTTATTTATATTATTATTAAGATAAAATAGAAATAATAAGTCAAATTAGTCCAGGCGTTTTCCAGTAATGCGTTTAATAATGAACAGCTTTTTTATTTTTATGCCTTTACTAGCAGTGCCCCACGGTTTCACCCGCGTAAGTCCCGATCCCGTGGTAATACCGAGATAAAAAGTAGCTTATGCGTTAATCCAGGTCTCCAGCTACCTACATACCAAGTTTCATCGCAATCGGTCCGGTGGTTTTTGCGTGAAAGAGTAACAAACATCCATCCATCCAAACTTTCACACTTATAATATAAGTGGGATATAGAAGATTCGGTAAACTTCCATGGTGTTTCCTGTAGTGACTGTAGTGAAGTGGCATCACTCCATATGAACGTTTTTGCGTTTTGTGTTTAAATGATTGCAAGAGAAGGCGGTTGGGGGCAAGCCTGACTTTAATACAGGCGGCAAGTGGGGTGGTAGCTTACACTTTCCTATCCGTGCGGCAAACCGCGGTATAAATAAAATATCATAAGGTGACAAGTAGGTACCTTAACAAACTTGTGATGCAATTTTTTATGGTTTCTACTCCGTTCCATTATAGAGCCCACAGCTCAATAAAAGGACTATATAGGTTAAACTTGAAATTAGCGTTTTCAAACGAACAAATATATGCTTTCAGATCATCACACACTATACCGTTACGGTAACGGTACGGTTCCAACCCAGCAATTAAGTTGTCATACAAATCTGAGCATTAAAACGTGGTCGTATAATATATATACTATAAATATTTCATAATGTCAATATGAAAAAGCCAACGACGGACGGCGGGCAGTAAGCACGCTTGCTGCAACCATACAACTCGACTCGCAGTCGGCGCGCTGTAAGGTCGCGGTCAGCTCGCTTACAGCGCGCGGTCCGCGTGCTTATAGCGCACATAAAGACGATGAAATTAGCTTGCACTTTAGCCTGTAGCCTCAATTTCAGGCGGGGCGCCGTGCTGCAGCTGTGCCGTTATAGTGTGTGATGACCTTTAGCGTCAAAACATTAACTACCCCTTCCCGCAGTTTCACCTGTGTTTATGGCTTCTAAGAATTCTTCAGAACAAAAACTTTAAACCTTATTGTATTAGTATATATAGATATAAATTGCAATTGAATCAAACTATTTCATTGGATCGGTAATATTTGTCTTTCAACTGAATGTGTTTTAAGTAGGTTTACAGGTCTTAGAAAGTTGTTCTAGTAAAGTTTGTTGACCTGAATGTTTTAGATTGATTAATGCTTACTCATGTAAAATGAGTACTGCAGCTTAAATTAACTTGACTAAACTCCTATGTCTATACTGGACTGCTTTTTAAGTGACTTTGCTATTCTGAATGCCAGAAATTTAATTGTGTCTTACACCAAACATTGCATTTATAGTTATTGATATGGGTCATTGTTTTGTGGGATTTGTAATCGAAAAATAGGTCGTTTTATTAGGCGAAAGAGATTTTTAAGATTTGCGTTAAATAGAAGTTAAAAGTGTTTTACATTCGTAGTAATATATTTATTATCGTTATTCGATTTTTGATACTAATTGATCGAGTATATTTAACTACGATAATTTACAATTTATTGAGATAAGTAAGAGTTTATTATTATTAAAAATTTATGAATTTAAAAAATGTAATTGTTAATTGGTTTAAATCTTTTATCTATATATCAATACAAAGAGTTGTCAAATCCTTTGTTAAATAGCGTCTCCACATTACGCCCACTGATCTCCCAAAGACTTTCACAAACAGCCTGCAATTCTATAGCAATTGTTTTTAATTTAAATATGGCAACTGGCTGTAGCCGAGTACATCGATTTGAGTTTTAATAACAGTTATAACACAAAGAAGTAATGTCCAAGACTGTGATAGATTAAAACGACAAAGCTCAATTAGACATCATACTAATAGTGTAGTGCTTTCCTGTTGGTCTAGTGGTTAGTGACCCTGACTACTGAAGAAGGGGGGGGAAGGGTTTGATTCCCACCCAGGATAAATATTTGTGTGATGAGCATGATCATTTATTCTGTGTCTGAATGTAATTTATTTATAAATATATAGATATGTATTTAGAAATATATAAGTATGTTTATCAGCAGTCTGATTACCATAGTACAAGCTCTGCCTAGTTTAGGATTAGACAGCGGTGTGTGAGATGTGTGAATGAAATGAAATATTACAATCGGATTTATTAAACTACTAAACTTTAAACAGCAACTCAAGATAGACATTAAATCTGAATAACGTAGCATTAATCTAAAAACACGGCTTTATTCAACTCCATCGAAGCTGTCCAATAACTCAATCAGTCACTGAATTAGTCGATCGGCACGAAGGACCAAAAAAAAATTCAAATCTCTGCCATTAATATCGTCAAGTCGCCAGCCAATATCAAAGGCCTGATTTCTTCAGATAGGCCTGCGCCCGTGTCTGGTCGTGCCATGCGTGCTGGCTCACAAGTGACAGTGTGCGTGACTGGTAATGGACGAGAAGCCTTCGGGAACCCCTGTTTTTATTGGAAATTGTTCTTCGGCTATGGCGTTTTTACTAGTTTCTTATGGATTTTATTTTGTTTTGTGGGCATTATACGTAATGTTATGTTGGTAATTGGCTGAATAATTTCTTTGTTTTCATAAACTCCTGTTACAATAACCATAGCAAAGAGTTGCAAGACTAACTTCTTTATCAGATAATATGTGTATTTTATCGCAGCCTAAAGTAAATCTAGGCTTGTAAAGTAGTTTTTTTTTAATTCATGAAAATTAAAGGTGGAGCTATGCTAGCTCTAAGAAGAAATCAATTCCATAAACTAGATTAGAAACACCTCGACAGGCCTAGAAGACTGAGGACCTTGACTGATGGACTGAGAGGCTTGACCAATGGACTGAGAACAGACTGACTGTATTTCGAACGCATTGTGCATTTTACAAAATTGTCTATCGTCTATAAATTTCGCTTTACACCTCATATTTTATTCGACATGAAAGTCGCGTAAATAATATCTAAAGGCTTGTTCCAAAACTATAAACAAACACCAGTGTTGCCACACAAATAAACTAATCTTAATTCAGTGCAGTAGCTAGTAGCTCCAAAATAACACTCGGCCAGTCGATCAACATCCATAATGGAGCAATACCTAAATATTTGGCCTATTTGCTACAAAATCGCTAATATTATCCGGTCTTACACAACGTTTCGTCGACATTCACCAGGAAGAAATGGAAACGGTTGTAGCAATTTGGATAAAAAAATTAAGCATTACAATAACGTATAATTTAAAACAACTTCTTCAAATTTACCTTTGTATTGTCATTCTCACAGAATGTAAGAAAATCGAAAGATGTTCCTTGGTCGCTCGCGCCTGTTTCACGAAACGCTTGCACCAAACAGATACACTCTGAAAAATTTTGTAGGCCCAAGTATGAGAAAAGAGATTTCAAACGCACAAAAATATTAGGTGAAGGTACTCTACAGAGTATAAATTCATACATGCACGTAACTGCTGTGTTCTACCTAGTCCTTAATCTGATTTAACATTTTACTACAAAACCTTAAAATAGCTCTCCTCAAACTGACCTCAAAAATAGTCTTCCCCAAATGTGAGCGTTGTTCTAATACTTGTTGTTTAAGGCAAGTTGTTTCAGTGTATGAACTCATAAAATGGAAATAGAATTCTGATCATTTCGCCGAACGTATATTTGGATTGAGTTTATTTTCGTTATTAACTCATTTATGTATGAACGTAAGGATAGCGTCACTTGTAGTATAAAGGCGATTAACCCAAAGTTACAATTCATTAATTTTAAATGAAAAATTTCGAACCACTATTTTAGGAAATGCGAAGTCGAACACTACTAAAATGTTATAGTTTCAAATATATTTTGAGAGGTTTTCCTCATAATCTGTATCCGGGAACATGACAGTATAGTTACGTTAAGTGGTAAATGACGCCATCATCGTGTTATAAGATCATAAATGATAATGGGGTGATATTTAGAAATTTAAGAGATTAAAAATAAATTAAGCGTCAGACATATTAGTTTTGAGTATTTCAACAATACAAATGGTTCTAAATACTTCCTAATATAGTAACATTTTTGTTTTAACTCAACAGCTTGGACCTTCAAATAAAAAAGTCTAAAATTCCTGAAAGTAAGAGGCGACTTAAAATAACTGTGTACTTGAAAGATTCAACTCTCTATCATAGCCTAGTACCCGAGAATAAAGTAAATTGTTGTCGTTAACGAGTAATATCTGATACGTTATCCAATCTACAAGTAGTGAGACTGAGTCCTAACAAATCCCTAGTGCAGTGAACTTGGCAAACTCCGTCTACGTATTTTACAATAAAGAGTGAGTCACTGTTGCAATATATAGTCAGGTCTGTTGGTCATGCTTCGTGCCAAAACCAAACGCGGAGGAAGGTTCATGGCGCCTACTATTTCTGAGATGAATACTTAATTAGAATAATTATTTTCGTGTAATTAAAATATTGGAAAATATTGTTTAGAAGGATGGTTTTATTAGCTTCACTTGTAATTGGGTAATAATGTGAACAAATCTTGAAAGTAAATTTTAACCTACTTCTATTGTCGTAAGGAAATGAAACTTTGTATAAATGTAGTTTGGATGACAATACTATAATTTGGCATATTAGAGCTGATGTGATGATGGAGCCAGGAGTTGGATACTGGAACTCTTCAGTGGCTACTAGTAAACCCCTCGAGTTTGGTCTCATATGATTCGTATTGACGAGTCTAATAGATTGTAATATTATTTACGTATTTACGGGAATTAACGCGATCACGAAAAGGTATTACATACCTCTGAATTGCCTGACGTTTCGACTAGGTTGCTCTAGCCGTGGTCACAGACTGACTCAGTTAGTCAAAGTTCAGTTACTCAAAGTTAGTCTAATGGATTGGGTTTTGTAATTATGGTCTGATGATAAAGTCAGGAAGTGGATGATATAACTATTTTTTATTTTTAAAACGGTTTGCCATTAAAGAGTATTTGTTTTTAATTTGACTAAACTATAATTAGTTATTTCGAAATTACAAAGAGCAACCAGCAACCAATTATTTTCTGATTTGTATGGAGGCAAGGTAGTGATGTTTTTCTGCGGTTGGGTGGAGTCACCAGTGCTCCACTAGGGGAGCTAAAGCACTGTCAACGTAAGCATATATTGCCATACCGTCTGCTTGTTTGCGTTATATAGTTGTATTAAAAACTAACTAGTGTACGTCGTTTAATCCAGGTGATTATACGTGATCTCGTACTCAATAAACTTATTCATGGATACATTCAATGATGAGAAAAGAGCTGATGATCTTCGAACGGGGTTTCTTCAATGATGTCTAAGGAAATTCTCGGTTAAATGAATCAAACAAAACAACTAAATTAAAATCGATATATCTGTTTAGGAGCTATGATGTCACAGACATACACACGTTAAACTTAATTATAACATCCCTCCTTTTGCGTCGGGGGTCAAAAAGACCCTTATAGACTATTCTATTTTAAGTTGGCTTTCTTAACCGTGGGAGAGCCATGCTTCGGCATGTATGGGCCGGCGCGACCGGAGCGATACCACAGCGTCACAGAAAACCGGCAGTGAAGCAATAATTGCATTGCTTTTCGCCGAGTGAGTGAGGTTTACCGGAGGTCCTAACCCTCCCCCCCGTTACTACTACCGTAAAGGCCGGCAACGCACTTGTGACTCTTGAGTTGCAGGTGCCCATGGGTGGCGGTATGACACTTACCATCAGGTGACCCGTCTGCTCGTTTGTCCCCTATACTATAAAAAAAATGTTGTTGTGATGACTTGAAATAAATTAGACCTAAAGCAGATTGCAATGGATTCAGACTTTTGATTTTTTTATTATATTTAGTTAAATAAAGAGTAAATATTATTTATTTATACTTATTATGTTTTTTCTTTGTTACAGATGAACAGGAAAGAGTACAGAAAAAGACGTTTGTCAATTGGATCAATTCACATTTGTCGAAGGTGAGACAACCACTCCAGTCTCTTTCTTTCCTCCTCTCTCTCCACTACTGTTCACTCCCTTATAGCGGCGTCCTTAAACTCATTTTAACTACCTATCACATTTTCAATTGGAGAATATATATTAACAAAATTAATTTTGATTAAAAAATCGTAGAAGTACGATCGGTTCAGATTTGTAGCCATGTTAAGGTAACAAACAGACAGACAAACTTTTTTTTTTCGTCTGTCTGTCTATAACATACGTATTAATAATATTAGTCGAGGTTATAAGTATTCGTGATTTTTAATACATAAATCTCATTTTGAAACTGACAAACTGAAATTGAAAATTTACTGATACAATATTTCACAAGAGAGATGTTAGCCCAACATGAATGGAAATATGAGTATAGTGTGTGTGAGAGTATAGAGTGATATTTCTGAAAATGTCTGCATAAAAATCTTTTAAAAAAAATTATTGACATAAAATTTATAAAATGATGTTTAGAAATTTACACCTAAACCAGTAAAAGGTTTTTTTTCAAAATAATTTTATACGTTTTTAAGTTACTCGTGTTAGTAACCGTCTCACAACCACTGCTATAAACTATGAAAATCACTACTTAACAGTAACAGCTGCTATGTTGTTCATACCTCTCTCTGCACTCAAGTGATTGTTATCAACTTATAATACATTCCTACCCTTTTATAACCCCGCTATTCATCAATATTTATCAACCGACCAATAGTATTGCTTTATGGCATAAGCAGTGATAATAATTTTTATTAACTCATTTTTTATTAAATAGTTAACTGTTTTATCATCTATTATATTATAGTTTGCCTCTATTTTTAATAAAATAAATAAGAGTTTTTGATGGGGCGACAACACTTGTTGATCAACTATTTGTCGGCTACACGTGACGCTTCTAAATTTTGACCACATTTTTCTGTAACACCCTATATACCAGAATTACTCGTTTAAGTTATGAGAATAGAAAATAATTCAGTAGAGTAGACTGTGTTGGTAATCTGAGGTAAATTTTTGTTGCAGCGTATACCGCCATTAAGAATCGACGATCTGATATACGATCTGCGCGATGGAACCAAGCTATTGGCACTGCTCGAAGTGCTGTCAGGGGAGAAGCTGGTAAGTACAAACAATGTTATTTTACCCCCGACCATACTCACCATCGATGCTACAGTCAGTTTTCTATGCAGAGGATGTCTCAACGCGGAGGAAACGGCCGCCCACGTTGTTCTGGAGTGCGAGGGAGTGGCTATACAACGGGTGTACTCGTGGGTGTGAGGTCGCTCCTAGAAGCCTGTGAACGCCTCAGGAGGCTTCTGTGCTTCTGGAAGGAGCTAGCCTGGCTCAACTAGTCAGCCTTATCTGAACGTATAACGGACCGCCTATATGTCTAAATGTTGAAACAGAGCCCTACACCAATGTTTTAAGTTTAAACTGTGTATCTGTTTGTCTGTCGTTGGTATCGTAGCTCCTAAGTGGATGAACCAATTTTGATTTAGTTCTTGTTTGAAAGATGACTTGATCGAGAATGTTCTTAAATACCTATAATTGAAGCAAATCTGTTCAGCTGTTCGAAGATCAACAGCTCATTTCTAATAATTCAACGGATTTTTGATTCGGGGGTATTTAAATTATTAATTAAAATTTGTACCTATCCGTACTAGGCAATGCTGAACTGGATTCCCTTTCGGTGCCATCGCGAGAAATCCTCTCTCAATTGTTTGTTTTTTTTTCTCATCTGCTGTGTATTTTAATTTTGCAATATTTTTCTCCTTCTATTATTATCTTTAAGATTGTCTTGTCATACTTCTCTTTCTTCTGCAAATATTTTTTTTAGTTGCCTATTATTAAAAGTCAAAACGATACTTTTCGTAGAAACTTGTATGAAATAACGTTTCATGACTTCACACCCTGCCATTGCCAAATCATTAAAAATAATAACAAATTTGAAAAAAAATGATGAATCTAATCGCGGTAATTCCGCGTTAATTCCCGTCAACATAATTATATTATCCTTTTCAATAGAGGTAGGGCGCAGTCGATTTCAGGAGTCAATCTCCAATCTCAGAGAAGACTGCCATCGGTTACCAGTGCACGATTGTAATAGTTGCCAACACACGAGTGAAAGGTGACGATAGGGGATTCTTCAGTAGTAGATACCTCAAAGAATTAGCAAGCTAAAGTGGCAGTCGGCTGGCCACATTGCCCGCAGAACCGATAACCGCTGGGGTAGATGAGTTCTGAAGTGGAGACCACGTCAAGGGAAACGTAGTGTAGGACACCCTGCGGCCAGGTGGAGTGACGATCTGCGCAAAACGGCGGGGAAAAACTGGGTGAGGAGAGCTGACGATCGAGCTCAGTGGCGTTCATTAGGAGAGGCCTATGTTCAGCAGTGGATAATGTAAGGCTGATGATGAGATACCTTTCAATAAATCCTTTTTTTTTTCGTGTTTAAAGCCTCACGAGTCACCTCACCATGGTTACTAGTGAAGGAGTATACGATAATCAAACCGACTAAAACCACATGTTGTTACGTCACAAGTGAGTCAATTGCAAGGGACTCGGGTATACCCTAGGAACCCCGGCAGACCCTCGCCGCCTCTTAAACAGAAGGCAGCCACACCATACCTATCTATAAATCCTGTCGATACTCCACTGAATTTTATGAATTCTGATGAACTTTCAGGCGAGTCTTGTACCTACGTGTTTCACCTAAAATACTTATATTTATGTTAAATATAATATATTCGTTATGTAGGTCATGGTTTTTGTTTTGTCTATGTTTATTTGAAAACAAAAGGAGCAATGTTAGATGCCAAATCTCATTCTGTGAGTTTTTTTTTTAAGGACTCCCGCGTTAGGAATTACTCCTGTGCCGCGGGGGACTTTACAAACATACAAACAACAGACACAAAGAACACCCAGACTCTGGTGGGAATCGAAGCCACGGCCTATGGCATAGTAGTCAGGGTCACTAACCACTAGGCCAACAGGCCAGTCGGCCAGATTAACCAGCGATAGATCAATATTTAAAAAAAACTTGTTTTATAAAAATTATTTAAACAAAGTTGTTATGCGTCACAATTTAATGTGAGTTTTATAGTTCGCAGAGTTTTGTAAAAATATTTGAGAGTGTTTCTGTTATCCAATACAATTACTTTTACTAAAAGCGCCACTTTAAAATTTTGCTTTCCATTCACTACAATCTGACTACATTTATAGTAAAAACCATAAAAACAGACACTGCGTGCCCGTGACATTCTTCGGTATTTATAATTCAGTATAGGATGATCATTTTGTATAGGTATCGTCAGGGAAGTTCTAACAGTGCGTAAGTCAAAAATGCCGACCTTACATGAGAGCAAAATAACTGTTCCACTGAAGGTGGTTCTAAATCTTCAGTTTTACTAGCGTTTTTGGTCGTATAATGATCTCACATGGTCTATAATCTTCCTAAATGAAGACTCTAAAAAAAAGAAAGCCTAAGCTTTATAATATTACTTACATAAATGCGACGCTATTGGTTAGTTATTACCTTCCTGTCTGATCAAAAAGAAGCGCGTCAATTCTTCAAAATATTTAGGGAATAATGCACTGTTAGAACTTCACTGATGTTATTACGTAGAATATATTATTACAATACAAAGCATGTCAAGAATTCGAATTTACAAAATGATGACCCCGAACCATTTCCCGGAAGCCTGGTAATTCAATTAAATTTTTCAGCACAGCAATATTTGACTTACTGATACACCTCTTGTCGAACGGGATTAGTTTCAAATTACACCGACGTGACGCGCGATGATGTCCATTGTTACAAGTATTATCGACACCTCTTCAATGTAATTACTTAATTTGAAGAACGAAATATACACGATACACGAACATTGTTAACAGACTTTAAACACGGGGGGGTTGGGCTCGATTCGACTGATTTTTTTTGAGTGAATGTTACGCGATATCTTCACTATTTGTGAACCGATATTAATATTTCTTTTTTTAATTAAATTGGTAGTACCCAAGGTGTCGCACTAAATAAAAAAAAAAACTTAAACCTCTACGGGTGGGAAATTAGCAGCTAGCAGATTATTTACATTTACATTGAAGTCTGTTATACTTATTTTTAAACATAATCTTTAGAGACTAGCTGTTGTCTGTTGCTGTTGTTGTAATTTTTACGGGATAAAAATAGCCTATATGCTATGCCAGGCTGTAATCTATCTCTATGCTGTGGCGTGATTAACAAACATCTATCCATCCAAACTGTCGCAGTTATAATAGATCTAAAAAATGTACTTTTTTTTTCAGCCGATGGAGCGCGGCCGCGTCCTCCGACGCCCCCACTTCCTCTCAAACGCGAACACCGCACTTCGTTTCCTGGCCGGAAAGAGGATCAAGCTGGTGAACATAAATGCTGCCGACCTCGTCGACGGTCGGCCCGCCGTCGTGCTCGGCTTGATATGGACCATCATCCTGTACTTCCAGGTAGGAGTTGCAGTTTTCTTGGCTTGGAGAATGAACAGTGAGCTGCTGTAGGATTTTTTGATTATTCTGCCAATAAGTAGAAATTAACTGACAATATAAACTCATTATAGTCAAACTAGTTTCATTAGTTATTAACAAGTATCTACAAGATAAACTTACAAAGAAAAAATATGGTAGCTTTGGTAGCTAAAGAAATGCACATCATGATATTATTATTGAGCCTTTTCATAGATTCACTTTCGTTTATTGTAACTGGTAAATATTATCCTATTTGACATCGTGCTGCGGCATGATGTCAAATAGGATAATATTCTTCTCCATAGGATCTACGTTTTGGGACAGACAACTAGCTCACGGCTGACTTATTCTGACTGACTCATACTCCTGACAATTCAAAAATAGCTTCGAGAATGGGACTACCAAATGCAAGAAGATATTATAGACAAGAACGCGTTCAATTTAAAAAAAAAATCTCCTAGGCTTTATTACATTACGTAGATATTATCAAATTTGTCATAAGCCATGTGCAAGTATAGGAATTAAAAATAGAGATCTGATGTAGCAAAAGGAGAGATCAAGGTTAGCTTTCTTTTTCGGACAGTCCCCCGCAAAAAAAAAAAACTGTCAGTCGTAGGACTGCACGTCAGAACTGAAAACACATTTTTTAAGATGAATTAATAAGGAGCTGACAAAACTCAATGTTTAGATTAGCGCCCTCTAGTGGATCTATACCATATAATACATAAGTATATATCAAACTACAGTAGTATCGCGCAAAATAAACAGATGGCAAAAAATATTTTTTTAAATATAAGAAACTCGGCTCCGTCTTACGAATTTTCAATCAGGTCACGCGAGTTTAACATTTTTTTACCCAACCCAAGAGTGCACAACGCCGCTAAAGAAGTTTTCACTTTAAAAATGTTACTGATACTACATTAGATATGCAGATCACTACTAATAGTGAGTTTTGATTACTTTGTACAACTTAACGATCATGGGAACTAAGAAAATGGCGCCTTGCATTCGGCAATTGCCAATAAAAATACTGATTATTAATAACGCTTGTTTGCAAATCAAGTAAGTTATCTTAACTTCTAAGATTAGTCTATAGCAGAAGAAAACACGTATCCAATACACGCATCTTATAACATACCTGCACTTAACACGCAAATCGGTGATAGTGTTCTATAAATCCTAAAGATACCGAACATGTATTTGTTTAACGAGCTGCATAATAGGTCCGGTTTCATTAGGTGTATAGATATACATATAGGTATATCAAAGACTATCGGTACGTGACTATATTCACGTAGACAAGTCTATAGGTATGGTGTGTGTGTTTGTGGTCATCCATTAATTACGTGAGCTCAAAATGGGTTTAAGAGTCCAATAAAAGTCTCAAATGAACTAAGGGGTCCGCAATTGAAAATCTAAACTCAACTTTAGATAATATTAGTACGCTTTAACGTTGTATTATTTTTAACACACTTTTGTTAGTTTCATAAGAATGTAAATAAATGTTGGTAGTAAATTTCAACCTACCTTTAATTGTCTTATCGAAATGAAACTTTTTATATACGTGCAGTTCAGATGACAATACTATAATTTGGCATATTGGAGCCAACCTGATGATGGAGCCAAGATGTAGAATAGTGGAACTCTTCAGTAGTTACCTACTTGTAAACCCCACGAGCTTCGGCGCATGTGATTATAGTAACGATGGTCAGATGATGGATCCAGCTGGTGGTTTTTACTCGTAATTCGTTATACTATTTTAGATTTGTTTAGCTATATGAAAATAAATTCAATCCTTTAACAACTAGGTATAACGTAAATGTCACATGAGGGAAGGGGTCGCACCAAATCTTACTAAGTCTCATCCAGCGGAGAAGGTGGGTCCAATTCGCTGTATAAGAACCAGATGAACGTATTTACAAAAAAGACAAAAATAGTTTTTATTCATAATACGGGTTACAAAGTGCTTTTTATGAAATGCCAAAACGACGTAATTGTAAATACAATATTTCACAAATTCCAAAATAACAAAATAGCTAAGGAACCACAAGGAGCTAGGTAAATTCTCGGAGTATTTTTACTCTCCTGTAATATTAAGAAAATGTAGATACGTTCATCTGGTTCTTATACCGCGAATGAAAAACGAAAACTACTCACGTAATTGATGGATGCTCCCTTTTGAGTGATCTATGTGAGACGGCTATGTTTGGATGTGGATTTACAACTTCTCTGTATGGAATATGGACCTACTAAACTCTATAAAGATTTAAGCGGTTGAAGTATATCATACTTTATGTGTTGTAAGATCGTTTAAAAAATCTTTGTAGTCGAGTCATATATATATTAAACGATTGAACATACAAAAGTAAGGAACGTGATAAAAGTCATTTTCCTTTCTTCGAAAAATGATTTTTCTTAACGTAACGTTTTCATAACTTCCACGTACGTGCATATTTATTTTCTAAACAACGATGAATTTCGTTATTCATTCCAATAACGAATTCGACATTCCAATAACTAAAACATCTTTGGTATTCATTATCCATACTCCATACATCCATACAAATAAATAAAATTAAAGTGTCTAGGTGTCTGTTTGTAATGTCAAAATAATAGTTTCTTTTAAGTTCGTATAGTTATTTACACGATACTTATGAGTAAAAATGATTTTTTTCAATTTATGTCTGTCTGTTTGTTTCGGCTAATCTTCGGAATAGGTGGACCGATTTCCACTGGAATTTCACAGGCAGATAGCTGGTGTTATAAGGAGTAACTTAGGCTACTTTTATTTTGGAAAAAGAATTAGGGATCCGCGCGGGAACTGCTAGTATAACATACGTATGTCATTCATGGCAGACCTCTTTTAAAATAATAGCTATGTCCGATTTTTTTAATTTAAATTTTCAAAATAAGGTTTCTCACGAATCTTCCTAAAATTGTTACCACTTTACGTCATTAAAAGTTGACCACACCTGACTGTAACACGTTGTTGTAACACAATGTTTAACCGTAATATCTGTAACCCAATATCTGTAATAGTGGATTAAATGTAATAGAACGATAATACTACTTTCTCAAATAATTGATTGAATTACAATATCAAAAATTGTATCAAATTACATTAGAAAGTGATGTGGGTCGTATTTCTCGAATTTGACCTGTTGTGGCTCACTGTTCTGTTCATTTTGCACCGTGTTTTTCAAGTTAGATAATATTAATTAGGTCAGTAATTACCACAGTATGTGTTAGTAGGTAGGTAGAATAGCTACTCACAAAGAATCTTACAATAAGTCGTAAAATAGATTTGAAGTGTACCTACACTATCTCTATTGATGATCTCATCTGTTTTGTTTGTACAATCGTAATAATCATTTACATTTATTATCTGCCATAACTACCTAGAAGTTTATTTATAATTTACATATCATTGGAGTCTGCTTCATTAAATTATTGCTTTGTATGAACAGCATATTTATTATTGTCTCGTTTCATTATCTTTCAAAATACAACTGTTATTTGAATTTATTTAAAGTCATATTTCGATTTTCAAAATTGACTTTGTATTTTTATTCAGACCAGCCAATAGCAGACTATATGTTACCTAATTTGTTTTTTAATATTCCCTTTCCTTGATATTATCTATGGTATTACAACTCTCTATCTCCTGACGTAGTCGCACTATTTAGTCATTTGTATCATAAAATATAGGTAGGTATTCCAATTTTTTTCTGTATCTACCATTAAAATGAGGATATACTTTAATCTACATGTCTTTACGAAATATAGCATATATACCTAAATGTTACGGCTTATGGCTAAAAGGCGAAATACGGTTACACCCAGTTCTAGCTGGCTAAACCTAAGTGCGGTCGATAGCAGTTGGTTAAACTTAGGTGTATCCTGTTTATTTATGGATAATACCAGGTGAATTCAGATAAAACCAATGATATAGCCAATGCCTAGTGGTTAAAACTAGGCGTAAGATCTAGAAATTGGTGCCGATTCTGTTGTCAGACTCACTAAACTAAAACCTAACTTAATTTCTTCAAATGAAATCAACCTTGTCTTCTTCGCAACAAGGTCTATTTGTTACCGGCATCTATTTCTCAGCGCCACTAAATTTCACTAAAACCTGTCAACGTGTACTCAGCTTTATTTCCACGCAGCGAGAGTCCCCATTTATTCAAATGCCGTATAATTGCCGTATAAAAACTTGTTCAAAACGAACTAAGATGACGTTATTTTAATCGACACCTACGAAGACGCTTACTAAAAACACAGAGCAAAAGAGATGGCATTCAACGGATAGCGGCTCTCGCTACGTGGTATTAAAGTTTATTTAAGCGCGTCAGACTTTAGTCGACAAATAAATTGCTTATTTCGATAGCGACGTATGTTACCTACTTGTTTATATTTGAAATAAGACCTTGTTTCGAAGGGTACAAGGTTTACATCTTGTATGAAGAAAATTTAGTCAATTATAGTTAAGAGAGAAATTCAACAGAATTGACACCATTGTCAAAAAGTTAACAAAATTAATAGAAAACCAATATAAAAGTCTTATTTACTTAAGTCTTTTACTTCTTTATTACTGAAGACATTACATGTCTTTGGTATTACAATGAGTAAATCTTACTTAAAAAAAAGTTATGTACACATTATATTAAAATTAGTTACTAAGTAATAATAAACTTTTCGACAAAAGTGTCGAAAAATTATGACATCTAGTTTTAGCCATTAGGCATTGGTTATACGTAGTTGTAGCCATTGTAAAGAAGGCCATAGACCCAGTTTTAGCCAAATGCAACCGGCTACACGGCACATCGGCTAGGCCTTGAATAAAAAGGATACACCTAAATTTAACCAACTGCTATCGACTGTACCTAGGTTTAACCGGCTAGAACTAGGTTCAACCGTACTTCGGCTTTTAGCCGTAATATAAATATCATAATCATAAATCATTTATTTGCATAAACATTGGGAAATATGTTACCATTTTAAATTTCTGCCCAATTCTACCTCAGTAGACGCCAATTTTGCAACCATTTAAATAAATCATGGAAATTTATTAATTAATTTTTGTTATGTTTAAGATTTTATATGCCATAGGTATTATTCTTCAATAATTCAATAAATATTATGATATATATTTCAATTTGTAATAAATAGCGGTTCTTATACTGTATATTGTTTTCTCAGTCTATTCTCATTTTAATTGGCTTGAACTAATTTTGTTTGCGCAAGCTTCGCTCAATGTTTTGGACCCACAGGACAGAGGACCACAGGTGGGTACGCACACAGCTTTAGAAGTAGTCAGGTCTCTTGGTATATATGTATACAACGTTGAACGGAATAGTGTATTCATGTTTTGATGTTTTGTGTAATGTGTAATAACTTTTTATGTTTAACTGATAAATAATTCCGTCACAAAAATAAATATTCCTAGGATCTTTCGCGAAATACGCCACCTACACAATTTTCAAACCAATTTATTATATTAATTATTTTTTTTTAATTTTTTTTTATTGATTATTATATTAATTATTATATTAACCAATTTATTAAATAATTTATACACAAACATTTCTAAATACATCCGGACGTCGTATCAGCAATATTCGTCAACTATAGTATATGTTGGCTTATGAAATATTATTTTTATCTGCTTTTCAAGTCCTTATTTTCAGTTCCATAAAAAAAAATCTTTTTATTGTAAGGTAGCAAGCGTGTTTAGCATACGGCCTGCTTGAGGCCTGCTGCTACGGTAAGCAACAGTAAAAGTTGTTATTCACAGGGTCTATTTTACAATAATAAGACTGCGCTAAAAACATTAAGTAATAAACATACAGTTAAATATATATGTCTGTAATAATCTTGTAAAACCCTTCCTTTGATACCCTACACACGCTTGGGTGAAAAAAAGTTTTAAAAAAATTCATATTAGCTCCGAAAATCCGTCACATATCATTTATCAAGATTGGTTAAGCCGTTTAGTAGTTACGAATGAAAATAGGGACGAACAGACATACATACAGTTCAAACACATAACCCTTCTTATGAGCTTCGCCGCAGTCATGTAAAAATATGATTACACATCCATGTAACACGTTGTATATTCGTATCTACTAATGTTTGAAATATGTCAGCTTATAATTACTAGAGATAGCCTGGTTGTCGAATTTTAACCATAGTTTATCTGTGGCCACTGTAACTTGACCTGTCATTGTATACACACGTATAGACGCGTGTAATTTGATGCACTTTTGACGTAATTTTTAAATATTATTATGTAAGACATAATGTTGCTATTTGCACTTCTTCTATAAGTATATAAACAGTAAATATTCCTTGGAGACCGCCAGATTTCGGCCTAAGCGCGGACAGCAGTTTCGCAAACAAATTAAAATATTAATAGCTTTTTTATAATCTGGAATAAATATTACTGAGAAAACTGTAGTGGCTAGTAAACGTATATTAAAAACGCATTTATAAATATATGTGTTGACTCAAAACGTACAATTAATTCAATCTGCAATAGAATTGGCTCGTATGGGTTGCAATTTAAAAAAGTGTGGTGAACGTAAACCTAATACTGCTCACTAATTAATAAAAATCACATTTAAACATGTGTTTGTTTACTTTGTAAGTATTTTTTGTAAAATAAATAAAAAATACATTTTTATGAATAAATTGGTGGTAATTTTCTTGTCACATAATGGCAGCACTTGGCTAATCTGTTGCTTTATGTCATGACAGATATGTTAGTCATTCTAAAAAAAAATAAAGACAGACATTTCTGTAAAATAAATAAACATTCACTAAAAACACGCTGTTTTATTTTCTTTTTTTATAAATGCCTGGCCACTATATTATATATATTTTTTGGTTCTATAAGGCTTTAGCTTCTAAAAAATAATATTATTATCTCAATATTAAAATGTCCGCACCTAGGCCAAAATCCCATACAAAGCTGTCGGTGTCCTTTCACTTTAATGCGTATGCGAAATTTTCTTGAAATTTGGTACAAAGTTTGGTGAATGTAGAATTTCAAAATACTTGCTGGCAGAAATATGACACCATACATAAGTCTTATTTTATGTGTTACCCTTATAGGTGACGATCAAAAACACATGAAATGAGTCTTTGTTTTCTTGTAATTATCAATATTATAATCGTAGTTTACGGCCAGAGATCACATACAGCATGTAGTACTGCTATTGGTTGATAAAATTAAATATACACACAATTGGTCACGTATTCAATTATCAAATTCACAAATCATAATCAGTTTTACTTCATGATCATCATTTAACTCTTGATTGAGCGTGGGAAGCAAATTATGACTGATTATGTCATAGATTATGGAGCCAATGTGGTACGAATTGTTAATTAGCGTTTTGTACTGAAAGAAACGTATGTGTTTTAAAAGATGTACTTGTTATTTGGCTTGTTAAATAACTATAATCAGTAGCCACATATTTTAATTATGTTGACTATTCGATAGATGATTGCAGATAAGTTAAATTGTTATATTATGAACGCTGCTGAAAAAGTTCATTTGGAATTTTGAAACGAAGATCTATAACATTATTAGCTGTTGCCCACGACTTCGTTCGCGTAGAAAACCCCACGGGAACCGTACATTTTTCCGGGATAAAGAATAGCTATTCCAGACTATAATCTGTATCTGTGCAGAATTTTATTCAGATGCGTTCAGCCGTTCTGGCGTGATTGAGTAATAAACATCCATCCATCCAAACTTTCATATTTATAATAGAAAAATATTTTTATAAAGTCAAATATGAGTGGCAGTTACGTGATATAAAACGATGTTAATATATGATCCAAACAGGTCATGTATCCAGGTCCGAATAAGGGTACACGAAGCTATTCAGGTCAGCTTCCAAATACAAAATGGATACTACAGTACACAGCTATTGAGGATTTTTAAAACTCCCAACCTATATCAGTAATTGAATCATCAGTGTTTCACTCTGGCACCTATTTTTGTATGACCCTCAGAACATGGCTTATCTAAATATCTTAATAAAAGAAAAAATATTTTAGAGGATATCAAGTCAAAATGATTTTTACAATCCAAAAACAAAACGCCTTAAGTAAGTTGCCAATATAATTCGATGAATGTGACTTTATCTCTACTGTACTTAAGAAAGTATTATGCTCTAAATCAGATTAAAGTTTATTTTAATTTTATAAAATTCCACAGCGAGCTCATTCTTCACTTCTGAATATCCACCAGATTTTATTCAAGCTTCGTTCAAGTTCCGTCCCTTTCATATTATGGTTTTCCACCAGATCGAGGAGAACAGCCGGGCTCTGGAGTACCTTGGCGGGTCTCGTTGCGCGTCTGTCATGTCACATGAGTCAGGAGCCGCCACTCCGACTCAACGTGCTGAAGACAAGTGGAAACAAGGCGCGAAGAAGACCCTGCTACAATGGGTCGCCAATGCTTTGCCAAAGTAAGTGATTTTTAGAAGGTAAACTTAGCTTAAGTTACATGTTGAAGTGATTATGCAGTTATGTCGCCTATGGGCAACGGCAGTCACTTACCATTAGATGCAACATCTGCTCGTTTGCCCCCTATAATATAAAAAAAGTGTGTGTGTACGCACATAAGAAGTTATACTTTTATCTAGTTAAATAAAGTTTATCTAAATATTATAATAAATAATACATACCGTCAACTAACCTCAAATTTTACAAACGTACTCAAAGTAATATGTAAAAACCATTTTTATCACTATCGTGAAGTTGGTAATTTTTTTGAAAAACCAAAATGTTGACTAGCTAACTTCAGGGTGTCGGTTTTTCGTCACGGTATGCGCTTTTCCATAACGCCCCAAAAGAAGTATACCTTCAAAAAGTTATCGGAATTTACCTCGATGATATTTTGAGATATCGGGTATATGCATAAATATAGGAGACTATTAACCCATATGAGATGGGAATATCTTGGTTTTTACACTTGGATTAACAGTTGTCGTTCTCAGAAAAAAAAATAGCTTGAAAAATACCATTACAAATGGGTGGCGAGATCTTTTTGGCACATCCTATATATATATTTTGAGAGTCATAGCTAATTGAGCGTACTTATTGCTGAACATGAAAGAACCGCTAAATTCACTGCGAATCATACAATAGTTAAATTAAAATATGACGTCAATAGTTACGTATAATGGGCGCCAAAATAAAATTATTACGTCATTAATCGTCTCAAATGTTGCCAAAGGCCACAGTTCCGTTTGGCCTGATTCAACTGTTGTATTAGGTTTTAATTAGCCTTTTATTTTTATATTATATAAAAATAAATAAAGCAGAAATATAAAAACTACTTTATAAGCACAGATAAATAGTAAAATTATTAAAAATATCATTGATAACTATAGATAAGACAATATATACATATATAATACATAAGAAACTGTACTTTTCATTTTTATTTTAAAGTACACAAGACATTACACATTCTACTATAATTTTATATTTTTATTTTATAAGAAATACATAATACATACATTTTATTATGGTTTTTAATGTGCCATCAATAGCAATACATTACATAAATTTAAACACAAATAAAACAAAAAATACATGATTTAGTTATTTATTGAAGCATAAAATATAGTTAACTATTAGTATTATTCTTATAAATAGCTCTCTTCCTCCTCGCTCCTAATGAAAACTTTGCTGTGCCCAACAGGGTCCATAATTGAGTCTACCCTTATATTTAACACCTTACTAATGTAATTATGTAATGCAATAAAGTAATGAGTAATGAGTAATATTTTTAAGATTAGTAGTTATACTTCAATTATTATAAATCGTATCTAAATAGCTGAACTATATTTTCGCACTAACATTCACTAATTTTCCAGGTGTGTCAAAATAAGACACTATAATGTCTGATGCACAAGTTATGGAAATTATCTAAATATATTTAATTTATAATTATGTTTATCACAGAAAAGCCATTTTTTTCTACCAACCCAACGTGCCTAAAGAAGTTTTCATTTCAAAAATAGAAGTAATACCAGTCATCATCATTAGACATAGTTATGTAAAAAAATTACCTATAGAAATTGGATTAATGCCTCAGTAGTAGTAAAATACTCATGGATACTAATATTGTAAAGAGGTAACTTAAAACTACTGATCTGATCCTGAATATTCGTCACTTTACCTTTTTTCACTTTTTTAGTGCTCCAGGTGTAAATTTTACCTGTGCAAGCCGGGAGCATATCATTAGTACTTTATACAGGAGGCCGTGCCTTACTTTATTTAATATTAATATATATATTTTTTAATAATACCTGTTACTTAGATGTAAATCACAATTTTTTAACTTTCCTCCAGGGAGTCAAACATCCAAGTGTCAGACTTCGGGCCTTCATGGCGTGACGGCATTGCGTTCTTAGCCATAATAGACGCTATTAAGGCTAACTTGATCAACCTGGCTGAGATGAAGAGGAAGACGAACAGACAACGATTAGAGCACGCGTTCGACGTAGCCGAGAGCGAGCTCGGCATCGCCAGACTACTGGATGCCGAGGATGTGGATGTAGATAAACCAGACGAGAGGTCTATCATGACATACGTAGCACAGTTCCTGCATAAATATCCTGAACCCAAGGTAATTTCATCTCTTTTTTTGACATTTAACGTAGGCAGACGTATAGTTATGTACCTACTTCCACGAGGGTAGGCCGCCGGCTGGCTGGTTCTTGGGTAATCAGCCGACAAGCAAGCCTTCATTCAACGCACTTAATCTGAAAATAATAAAAATATTGAACATCGTGTCCTTAATAGATATTTATACTGGAAGTGTTTTGACAGATAAGTTTTTTTTTCAACAAGTTGACAATTAAACAGGTAAATGGCCTGATTGATAGTATATATTTAAACACTTGCGACATCAGTGGTGTTGTATGTGCGTGGCCATGACGAGTTGAAGTTCGTTCATGACCCTACTTACTAGCTTTGCATGTTTAAAATGTTTATTTTTGGTTGTATGGCAATGATCATTGAAGAATATTTTTTCCACAGACGACAGGACCAGATGCCGTAGCGGCAGTCCAAGAGGAGTACGAATCTCTTAGAATGTGGCTGACTGAACGAGTCACCATAGTTCAAAGGCAATACGACACACGAACGCTCTCACGCAACTACGAAGATTACATACGCGCTGAGAGTGAACGACTTGATAGAGAACCTATATACCAGAAACTAGAAAAGCTCATGTACACACAGAGTCTTGTTGCCATCGCGCCCAAGTCATGGCGCGAACTTGTCTCCTTATGGATAGAATTAGAAAGACTGCATAGAAGATGGTTGTGGCTATTAGACTCTGATCTACCGGGAGATTTCAGAGTCGTAGGCGAGTGGTTAGCGAGAGCTGAATACCTTTTATATTTCGACGAAATCCCATCTAGTTTAGACGAAAGAACCGCTGCGATCATCAGCGAAAAATTAGAAGAACATAGCGCGTTCTTTGCTGGCTTACCAGAAGTTATTGATAGATTTGAAGCAGCTTTGAGATCGCCAGATGCTGCTAGGATCCCTGGTGAGAGACTCCAAGACATGAAAGAGCGGCTCGAGACTGTAAGTCGAAGAGCGCCACAGAGAAAGGCCAGATTAAAGTACTTGGAGCATAAATGTTGTATCGTGGCCTTCACAGAGCTGACAAAAGCAAAACTTGCCGCTTGGACCGGCAAGTACGGTCGTATCGACCACGTACGTGCCTTACTAGAAGATTACGATAATTTTGTGACTAAGAATAAGATTTTCCAGGAGTTCGATCGAGCTTACGTTGATATCAAGCAAGTAGCTGAAGAGTATAAGCGGATATGCGAGGTAGATAGAACAGAATCTAGAGATATTGACTTATTCTTGAAGGATGTGTCAGAGATGTGGAGGCGAGTGGCTTCTGACGTGAGATGCGCCAGGAGTGTGCTCGAGGAGGTGATCGCGCACTGGGAGCGCTGGAACACGCTGGCTGATGACTTCACGACATGGCTGGATAAGGCGCAGCATATGCTGCGGGTATCTGAAGATGAGAGATTAGAGTTTTTCCAAGATCTGACAGTGTGGAAGGAGAGGCACCAACTTTTGGGTGATGCAGCAGGTTTCTTAGCTGCGACATGCTCCGAAGAAATCAGTTCAGAGGTGAAGAGAAAATATGTGGAGATTACAGAGCGGTGGGAGCGTGTTTGGGAAGAAGCTGAAAGGTTAGTTTGTTTTACAGACTTTTTTATTCTTCTTTTGTGCAATCTTTGTATATACTATACATACATAGATTGTACAAAAGAAGTTAGCAAAATAACCTCTGTCATTTATTTATTTTATGAGCAGTAAACGATCTAAGTTACCTTTTTGTACGAATAAGGCCCCGGTTGCGATCTCAGTAATAACGAACAAGGGATATCTAAAGATTTATAATAGACTAGCAACCCGTCCCGGCTTCGCACGGGTACAAATTATAAATCAAAACCTTCCTAATCAATCACTCCGTCTGTTAGTGAAAACCGCATTAGATTTACCATAGCAGCGCCATCTATTGATTACTTACTCAACCCAGTCGAAAGGTATCGACATCTGTTAGAATCATTTGGAGTTAACAGATAATTGTGACTGTCAAATAATAACAGACAAATAATTAGCAATAAATTAAAATTGCGACTATAATTTGAGATTTAAACTATCCTATCTCTCAAGTTGGATCAAACTGCACATGGTGTGCGAATTTTATTATAATCGGTTAAGTGGTTTAGGAGTCCATTGAGGACAAACATTGTGACACGAGATTTATATATATTAAAAGATAAAAGATTAAAGATTATATAATAAAATTTAAACTATCCAAATAGGTTAAACATCTATCCATAAAACGTCGAATAATGTACAAAAAAAAAACAAGCATAGACTTCGAATAACCACCTTCGTTTTTTTAATCTCTTAAAGAACAATACGTGTATCAAAGGCATCGCAAAAATCTTGACCCTGCTTGACTTTACATCAGATATCACGGTAATATACGTTAATTTAGTCAAAGTTCAGTTGAATGGTCAACATTCAACTGAACTTTGACTAAATTCAGATCAATCAATCTTCCCTGATTGATTCAATCTTTCCTGTCAGTATCAGCGGTGATATTCCAAAATTAAACGTACAAGTATTTCAGTTATAAATTTGTTTCCAATATATTGCTCCATACGGTCTGAAGAGTTGATATTTTTTTCTTATCTCTCAAGGTCCATATTATTACTTTAAATGTACCTATTATTTATGAAAATATAGGTTATCAGGTTGACATAATGTTTAATTATGTGGCGTTTAATTATCTTTGCAATTCGCGGTATGAGAACCAGATGGACGTATCTACAAAAAAGTCAAAAATTGTTGTTTTTTTCATAATACGGGTCAGAAAGTGCTCCTTCATGAAATGCCAAAACGACGTAATTGAATGCAATACTTCACAAATTCCAAAATAACAAAATAGCTGAGAAACCACAAGGAACTAGGTAAATTCTCGGAGTATTGTTGCTCTCCTGTAAAATTAAGAAAATGTAGATACGTTCATCTGGTTTTTATACCGCGAATTAGAGTGCCGACGTGAGATGTTAAAAAATAAAAAGGTAGGTAGCAGGTAGGTCCCAAAGAAACTTATTTTAGTGTCGACAGGCTCAGTGGCGAACTATACAATCTGATGCCCGTGACTAATTCATCGGATGGGGCACAAGTTCAATCTTGGTGCCTCGTAGGTTTTTTTTTTTTTAATAATAATAATAATACTTTATTATCAAAAGAGCGTAATACAATTTGTCCATCTCATCTAAACTAAAAAGTACAGTTGTTTACATCGCTTATGATATTTTTTTAGAGATAGAGTGAACGTCAGTGTCTATGATAGTGTCTGGCGCCATCTGGCGCCTTCCTTTTTTACGGCGTTTATTTGTCTAACATTTTCTAATGAATCTAAATAACTAGGTTGAATTTTCTTACTAATGAATAGTGTTTAAATACTTAATTTTAATATATTCTAAAGGTACGTACGCAGTGGTGACGCTCTCCGCAACCGTCGAGAGCTAGCTCAGGGTATCCGGGCCCTGGACTCGTGGCTGACAGACGCAGACAACCTGCTGAACAGACAGCCTCGTGCCAACACCGTGGACATTCAAGCCTACATCGATCAGCTACTGCAGCTGAACTCGGAGATTGAAAATCATGAAGAACTGTTCAAGACTATTAGCAGGTGAGTGACAAATGCTTGTGATAGCTGCCTTGGATTCAGAATATATTGATTGAGATCTTGACCCACATGAGCTGCCCTAGATCAGTAAAAAGCCATTAAAGAAAGAAAATAAATACTTTTTATATTTAACTAGCACAACTTCATCCACGTTTGTAAATTTTCCCCGTTTTTGCAACATTTTTCATTGATGCTCCGCTCCTATAGGTTGCAGCGATGTTATATGGCCTTCCTCGATAAATGGGCTGTCCACCACTAAAAGGATTTTCAATTCGAACCAGTAGTTCCTGAGATTAACGCGTTCCGCCAAACAAACAAACTCTTAACTTTATAATATTGACATAGATTATAATTTGGTAGTACGGATCACCTGCCTCCATCATCTGATAATATGAACCCCCAAAAACCCTCTCTCAAAAACCGGCTCCCCCCGTTTTTCTAAACATCTCATCTCCTTAACGTGTCTCGAAACGTGTCGTTTATCATCATATAGGACAGACTGTCGATGTTGTACTATTTCACCCACTAACCATCAAAGTGAATAATTATTTTCTTTTTAGAACGTTCCAAAACGCCATCGCTGAAATGCCTCGCGATGAAGTTGAAGCCAACATGGCTAAACTAAAGCAACAGAAGGAAGCTCTGGTGAGGGTACGAGCCTTAGTGCCCGTGAAGTTGCACCAGTACCGACAACTGCTGGTGCAGCACGAGTCGCTAGAGAGTGGCCAGAAGGAGATAAGCTCGTGGCTGGAGAAGGCTGAGGATGCGCTAAGGACCAGCGGAGAGACGAGAAGGTCAGACATAACGTAGCATTAGCCTATTCCGATTTTTTTACAGCTTTCTTTAGCCCACTAAGGTAAGCGCACAGGTCGCTTGTATAGTAAGTGGTTACCAGAGACCCTTTGGCCTCCATTACAAACAGGTGGCATGTTACGCGTCGCGTTTTGCGGCACGTCACGCGTTTTTCCGTTCATAGAAGTGGCGCGGGGATATCCAACAGATTTAAAAATTGTTGCCTTAACCTCGAAAATGACACTATATACATATAGAGGAGATATATACATATATGTTACACAAAGGTGTGATCGTATTTTAGGGTCGTATAGTAGACCCTGTAAATAACGTAAAATAGCGTTTTAATTAGCGTTACAAGTTTAAAAAATTCGTGATTTTTAATACAGAAATCTTATTTTGAAACTGAAAAAATAAACTTGAAAATATCTTGTATATACTTAATTGTCAAGAGAAAAAGTGCGCCATATTGAAAATGTGTAACATTTCTGCACACCATTGCTCCCAAAAAGCCATAGCAATTTATCAAAAAAAATTCGCATGTTATATTTTTTAAATATAAGAAACTCGGCCCCGTCTTACGTATTTTCGATCAAGTCACGTGTCCTGACGCGAGTTTAACATTTTTTACCTCAAAAATCTGCTACTTTTGAAAACGGATTACATTTGATTAATCAGCACCTCAAGAAAAGTCGGAAAGACGGAAATGACACACATTGATATTTTTCTTTTATAATATGTTTTATTTTTAGTAATTTTTTTCTTACACCACTTTTTTCTCTTACAGGGAAGTCATTGAAGAACGCTATGAGATCCACCGAACCTTCTTCTCCCGTACTACCTACTACAGGTCTATGCTCGAGAGCAAGAACAAAGTGTTCCAGAATATTGTGAAGTCGGCTGACGCTGACAGAAGCGCTGACGTCACCGAGCAAGTCAGGTTGATGAGGGAAATTAACGAGAGGTGAGTTATTGATCTCATATTGCGTCATTTCAAGAGTATTTGATATTTTTGTAGCGCAAAAACGGTAAATACCTTGTTATTACCACATGTCCGTACTGGAATGGTACAACAAGATTATGGCAGGCCGTGAAGAAATATTAAAAAATAATTTAAGCGAAATTACGATGTAAAGTATCAATGCTACTAAAAATATAAACGTGAAAGTTTGTGAGGATGTATGGATGTTTGTTATTCCTTCACGCAAAAACTATTGAACCGATTACGATGAAACTTGGTATGTAGATAGCTGGAGACTTGGATTAACACGTACACTTATTATCCGGATATTCCCACTGCATCGGGATTTTCGCGGGTGAAACCGTGGGGTTACCAGCTAGTTTATAATAATGATATACAGTCAGCAACAGAAGAAAAATTAAAAAATTGTAGTCTGCATTTTCCACCCTTAGAGGTGGAATATTTTCTTCAAATTTAAATGGGACTAACCTTGAATTAATTGATTGTAATTGTTAAGTGATTAAAATCGGTTCACAAATTGGCAAAGATATCGCGTAAGACACCCAAAAAAAAACAGTCGAATCGAAAAGAGTAGTTTACTCTTTTTTGAAGTCTATTAAAAATATTAAACCTCTTTGCCACTCGTATCGAACTACGCAGAGTTTTCCATCAGCTTCCTCTACCATTATACGAGCTTTTAAACAGACATCGTACATGATTAATATATGCTTAATAATCTGTTCTGTTGTAAGTCTTAGTTCACACTAATATGACTTTTTCCTGATCTCATTAATCTGTTATTTTCAGATTTGCTCATGTATCATCCGAGGCTACACGTCGCGAAGCCGAACTTCAGCGACTGGTCCGAGCGTGGGAGGAGTTCGAGACCAAAAAACGAGCCGTTGAAGAATGGGCTTCAAGAGCTGAAGCTTTACTAGCAGACAACCGGGTAGACTCCAAGCAGGCGGTTGACTTCCACAAGAGATTCTTCCAGGGAGCTGATGAGAGAGCTGTGTCAGAACTGGTGCGGTCAGGGAGGGAGCTTATCGAGGTGAGGATTTTGGCATTTTTAGGGTACCGTACCTCAAAAGGAAATAACGGAACCCTTAGAGGATCACTTTGTTGTCCGTCCGTCCGAACGTCTGTCTGTCTGTCAAGACCGTTTTTCTCAGGAACGCGTGGAGGTGTCAAGCTGGAATTTATATCAAATACTCATATCTACTGTCCCTCGGAGCTGTGCAAAAATCAAACTTCTAAGCCAACGCAATCAAAAAATACAGCCGTTTATGCCGCAAATTTCCGCAAATTTTCGACACTTGCAAGGGAATCAAAACCTACAGGGTACTTCCCGTAAACTCAGAATCTTAATATTTGGTACGAAGCTACGTCTTATAGCACAGATAAAGGAAAAGTTGCGAAAACCGTAAATTTTTAGTTACATCATATAATAAAAATATTTTATGGAACCCTCGGTGCGCGAGTCCGACTCGCACTCGGCCGGTTTTTTTTTACCCGCTTTCTTTATATTTGGTTGTAAAACAGCTCTTAACCCGTAGGAGTCGGTCGGAAGGCCTATATTTAAATTGGTTAACGTCCCATGGCTAATATGAAGATGACGAACTTGCTAATGAATTAAAGACTTGAGCTATTAAAATATATCCACTTAAATATTTACAATCTACTTAAAAAATATATACCTTCAAACCTTCAAGAAAAGAGCGTACTCCTATCTCAAAGGCCGGCAAGGCACTTGTGACTCTTGAGTTGCAGGTGTCCATGGGCGGTGGTAGTCACTTACCATCGGGTGCCCCGTCTGCTCGTTTGCCCCCTATAATATATATAAAAAAAATATATAAGGGGAAACATTCGATGGATGCAACGTTGTACACCATCAAAACTGTTTTTACATGTCATTATTTTTTATAGATGGTATCCGAAGAAGACCGTCCCCGCATAGTTCAGACAGTGGAACAGTTACAACAGCGTTGGCGCTCGCTCCTGGACAGGGCTCCCCCGCACCTCATGCGGCTGGAGTTCAGGCTCGACGAGCAGGTGTTCCACCATACCATTAAGGATATAGAGAAGGAGATCGCTTATGAGGAACAGGTTGGTACATAGGTTATGCTGTAGAACATTTTTATACAGTGTATGTTTGAAAAAGGAACACTTACCTAAATCACTGAAAGGGCATGACTAGCATGCAGTTACAAGAAGATTTTTTGAAAAAAGAATTATCCATTTACAAGTTATGACCGTTAGAATTTCCAGGTATTTTTATTTTTATTTATTTTATTTAAAAAACTTTATGCACAATGTGTACAGAGGTGTACTTAATGCCAAAGGCATTCTCTGCCAGTCTACCTTAGGGTGATGTAGAAATGAATGAAGTAGGTGCATTAAAATGTATAAGAATGAGTGAAAAAAGGGAAAAAAAGGCAAAGAAATTAATATATACTTAGATACATACATACAGGAATATTTAAATAAAAGTATATATATATTATAAATACACAATTTATATTTCTACTGTTCTGATGACTCTGTCAATTTACGGAAGAGGAGAGCACGAACCTTTGCTTTAAATGATAGGCGACTAGGTGCCATCCTGATTTCCTGCGGCAAGGCGTTCCAGAGAAGGACAGACTGAATTATGAAAGAAGAACTGACACAGGTTGAAGAGTGACTTGGACGTAATAAAAGAAGATTATTTGAAGAGCGGAGATTTCGGCTATGATTGGTGCAGAGATACTGGAGAATGGAAGTAAGATATGTAGGAGACGTGGGTGAATTGAGAATTGATTGTATTTTTGCCTCCGTTTATCTATTGTTAGATTTAAATATTTAAATGTACAGTTATTTTTTTACAGTCACAATTACATTTTTATTTCTTTGCAAACATTATGTCCTATCACTGTAAGATATTTCTTATTGTAACTGCATGCTAGAGTCATGCCCTTTCAGTGATTTAAGTAAGTGTTCCTTTTTCAAATACACCTTGTATACTACTATCTAGTCTGTGATCTAGTGGTCGCAAAGAAGTCAAAAATCGAATTCAACGGTGATTTATGAAGTTATTGTAAACAATTAAAGCTCAGTCCAAAATAGGGATTTGTTTCCAATTTTTTTTATTGGTAACACTGAGGAGAAAAAGATACTGAGCTATTGTATCTGCTTATTTATATATAGATATTCTATTTTATTGTAATCAAACCCACTTAATTTAAAGATGAGCACAATTATACCTACATAATTACAACTAAAGACAATTAATGACACCAAACAAGGACTATTTACATGCGTGCATCAGAGAAATCCTCCTCATCATCGCCTACTGGTAGCGTTAGCAGAAAGCTGGCAGCATTGCCCCGTTAAATGGCAATGCCAATTCTCTGTGCAAGAAAAAGCCCCGCCTTCAGGTCCAGAGGTTCCGATCAGTCGCTTAGCTAATTCCTTGTAAACAGAACGATATTATATTTAATTGTTCAGATCAGGTAGGCTAATATACAGTCTGAATTTGAAATATCTTCAAACCAACCCTTGTTAAAGCTCTCTCTCTATTAAATTTACTGCAGTCCAGCTATATGAAGAAAAACCATGTGGTCTTCATCTCGTTACAGTCGGACTGGCCTGTTGGTTTAGTGATTAGTGACCCTGACCGCTATGCTTATAGGTCGTGGATTCGATTCCCACCTTTGTCTGGGTGTGTTTTGTGTCCGTTTTTTCTATGTTTGTAAAGTCCCCCGCGACACAGTTATCAGTTACCTTACTATTTAAAACTTAAAACAGAACTACGCACAGTACGAAGAAAAATATGAAAATAAATTATTAACCCTACAATTTGTTTTTAATTAAAGGAAATCTGCTAATATGTAAGAATTCGTACCAATAGTACCTAGATCACTTGATTTGAGAAAACTACATGCATTCGAAATTACTCTATGGATATAAATTAATTAAACAATGTCCTCGTGTAATTATAATTATATCTATGTATTTCCAACAGGCTTACAACCAAAGCGACGACGCTGACGGCATTCTCATTCGAAACGAGGAGTACTTCCGAAACCAGGGCAAGATCATGCAGGTGGAACACTGTCTGCAGAACTTAAAGAAAATCGCCACCAGTTACACACAACAAACTAACGACACCACTCTGGAAGAAAGTGTTCGGAAGTGCGAACAGGCCTGGGAAAGTACTGTCCAAAGAGTGGAACATTTCAGACAGCAGTTGCAGAGGATCCCAGCAAAATGGGACGCATATAGAGAAAAGTTTCGGGAAATGGAACGATGGATGGACCACGTGGACCAGACCATGGATAGCATTGTCAGAGAAGTAGATTCAGCAGAGGCGTTTGAAAGAGAAAAGACTATATTCCAAGTGAGTTTGCTTAATATTTTTAAAGAAAGTATAATTTAAAAAAGTTTTCTAATGATCTGTTTTTGTCTAATGCTTTCCCTTGGATTGAAATAGTTAAAGGAGTTGATGGTAAATATTGTTTAACCCCATTTTTGCCTCGTAGTCGTTGCCATTTCGTTATTATGTAAGAGATAAATCTAATTAGATTATCTACTTACCATACAATTACATTACCGGTAATTAACGCCATGTTTTGGGTATCCACATATTATTAAACTGGTTGATGTTTCGACTGGGTTACACTGACCGTAGTCATAGGCTGGTACAGCGATGTACACATGTCCGCGATGACGGTGTTCTTAAGTCCATGAGGTAGAAATTCACCTACGATTATTTATAAAAGAAACTTTTAATTTTGAACAAAATATACAAAATAGCTTCTATGGTAGTTCGTCAATTAAAAGTTATTTTATGTCTAACTTGATCTATCAAAAACATTGTAAAATTTTGCTATCACAACTATTTTATTAGATTGCCTTTTTTAAATCTACGATATTTTATATCATTGATATGACTTGTATCTTTATCTGTAAAGTAGGAACGGTTAAAATATTTTTCTGGTAAATATACATTTATAACAATAACTAAAAACACTATTCTATAATCTAAATATCATTTTTAGAACATCTGCCGCGAAGCCGACAAGAAACGAGAAGACATGAAATGGCTGGTGCAGACTTTAGACATGCTCACAAACCACTGTTCAGAGCTCGAAGCTCAGGAGGAACAGGTTAAGTTAGAAAACTTAATTGCCAGATACAAGAACCTAATTCCCACTATTGAAATCACAATGATCAAGACTGAGACGTACACACGGTGCTATACATACCGCAGAGAGGTGCACGAAGTCATCTGTGTATTAGAAAGTGCTAAGGAACAAGCCGTAGTTGAGCCTGAGCCTCAATCACTTCAACATGTCGAACAACTAGTCCTCGAACAACAGGCGGCCGTACAAAAACTGGACCGCCACAGACCTTCAGTGATGTCAATGTTACAGCGTGGAAAGGAACTTATTAAGGATGCCAACGCACCTGCTTTTGTAAGAGAAGATGTTAGGAACCTAGAAACAGGATGGAACTCCGCTTATGAAACTTCTACAGACCGTCTTCACAAACTTCGTGACACACAAAAGGTCTGGTCCAACTATGAATACCAAAAGGAAGAACTACTATCTGATCTTGACAAAATTGAAGGCTACGTTCATCACCCAGGCCTTGAAATTGGAGTCACAAATATCGGCCGTGAACTCTATGAAACAAAGATAATTAAGTCTGATATCGATAAAGCTCAAACCGAAAGATTGCCACAGCTACAAAAGGCATATTCGGAACTACGTACTCTCACAGCCAATAAACCTAAACCTGTCATTGAAAAAGACCTTGAAGTTATTGAACGTAAATTGGACAAAGTACACGATGAAGTCGAAACTAAAGTGGAACATTTGGAGAAGTTTAACAAAGAGTGGGTGAAGATTGAACAAAAATTAGAACACGTAAGACAATGGATTAAACAAGAAAGTCCTTTGTTGATTTCACAGATTCGTTCAGAAAATATTACTCCGGAAGAAAGAGTTTTGAAGTCGCAATCCTTACAAAAAATAATTGATGAAAAATTAGAGACCGTTCGCGGTGTGGCTGACCAAGGAACAAAGTTGGCAGTTGAACATCGTGTCCAGGATGCGAGTAGACTCAAAGGTGAAGTTGCTTTATTAGAAAAAATGATGGCAGATCTTCAAAGGTCTACTGAACATCAAACTAAAGTGGTAGAGCATGACTTGGCAAGTTGGCAAAAGTATCAAAAAGGTGTTGCGGAAATCAAGCCGTGGATTGAGGAAGCTGAAATTAAATTAGGTAATGTGCCCAAACCCAGCTCATTACCGGAAGCGCAGCAGTTACAACAGCAATCCAGAGCTTTGATAACTGATTGTGATAAACAGCTAATGAATTTACAAATCTTGTCTAGTGTTAGTCATCAGCTATCAGGAAAAACTAGTGCTGCTGATGAAGTTGACGCCATCCACTCTAGATGGGCTGTTGTGCACGATCAAGCTGACCAATGGAACAACAAACTAGACAAACTGGTTACTAACTGGGAAAACTTCGAACGCGAGGCTGAGAAGCTAGAAACCTGGATTGAAAACGGCGAAAAATTATTAAGCAGTAAAAACGTCTTAATAGAAACGCCACAAGTAGAAAAGTTAGATAGAGAGTTGAATAAACTCAAGTCCTTTGGAAACGAAATATCACAACAGCAAGCGAAAATTATTAGTCTGTCACAAACTTGTGACAACATCTGCCATAATATTCAACCTGAAGGAGCGAACACACTTAAGCAGAAAGTTTCTGATATTAAACAACGTACAAACGATTTAGCTGAGACTGTGAGATCTAGGGTCAATGATCTTTCTGATAAAATAATTGTAAGGCAAGAGTTCTTGACGAAATTACATAACTTTGATAACTGGATCACTGACTTTAGGAGAAAAACAGAAAGTTACGATCAGATCGGGGCTGACAAGGTAGAACCGACCCTTCAGTCAATGCATGAACTACTACAAGAGCATGCGGCTAAAGCACCAGAATTTACAGACATTTACAATGAAATTAAGAATATGACGCTCGCGTCCCATCCCGATGAATCGCGATCATTAAGCGATACATACTCCAATATTGCCCACCATTACCAAATAATTGAAAACAATATTCAACAAAACAAGGCAATCTTACAAAAATGGTCTGATCTTTTGAACTGGTATGAGGACTCTAAGCAGCAACTTACTCACATTCAGTACCAGATTGAAGGCCCAAAACTAACACCTGAAAGCTATGAGGTTCTTAGACAAGAATTGATGAATGTCATTACGAAAGTACCCGAATGGAAGAGTAATGTAGCTTTATTAGATGGGCCCTCGAAAGTAAAAGTATCTGACCAAAGCACTGGACGTATTATGTCTCCAACGAGCCTTGTAAAAGAAATTGAAATGACGGCAGAAACATTGCTGAACTCAGTAACACATAAAAGAGATTTGGTGCAGAAAGTTGGAGCTAGGTGGGACAAGTTTAACCTACAACACAATGCATTGACTGAAGTTTTACATAATGTGCAATCTATGGTTAATGAAATGTCTCAGAAGACTGTACCTTTAACGGAAGCAATGATTGAAGATATGACAGAAAAACTAGACCGAATAGATGCTGAACTGAAAAATAAACAGCCTATAAGAAAAGAGTTACGGGAAGAAGGACTTCATCTAATGAGGGAAGATCAACCAAACATGGGCACAATACAAAACGCTCTGTCTGCTGCGGACAACAATTGGGACCAAATTGTTAACACTGTGCGTGATACTAAGAATAAATACATCTTATTGTCTTCGACATTACAAGAACTGAAAAACTTTACACACGCATTTGACAGAGAAATGACCAGAGCTGAGCAACTTTTTAACGATTGCAAAGATGCTCCAAACGATTACATGCAAACAGCTCAGTCTTTAGATAAAGCGAAAAAATCTTATGAAATTTTGAAGCGATCCAAGGGTTTATTGGACCAAATGGACGTCATCAAGCAATCAGTTCTTAAACAGACATCAACCTTAGGAGGATTTGATACTAGCCCATTAGAAGAGGCATTCCTAAACTCTCAGACAAAGTGGGAGAAAACAAACGATGCTGTTATAAAGAGGATACAAGATCTTGAATCCCAACTAATTGTTTGGAGACAAATTGATGACACAAAGAACCAAGTCCTTACTTGGCTAAGCGAGACCGGTCAAAATCTTGCTAACGCTTGTGATAATTTAGAAATTAGGTTTGGGCAGAGTCACCTTAATAAATACAAAGAGGAACTTCCAATATATACTGGCCTAAAGAATAGCATTAAAGCAAAATGTGAGCAAATCAGTAATTTAAACAAGAATATCCCTATGGGACAGATTTCTTCAACCATTGGTTACTTAGATAATGAGTTTACTGCACTTCAATCATTAGCAGACAACTTAGAAAGCGCTGTCTCTTCACTAGGTTCGAAAGAAAATAAACTTAAAGACAAAATTAAAAGCCTCTCAGATAACATTAGCAAAATCCGTGATGATATCATCAAATGTGATGATATGACAGGTGATAACGCTAAAATCTTGGATCGTCTTAAGAAATGTCAGGCTTGCAAAGTTGAATTGCAAAATTTGAGTAATGAGATCGACAACTTATCTGAGAACGTATCTGAGATGAACGAGAATTATCCAGGATTTTACGAATCATTAGTACCCAAAGAACTTAGCACATTACAAAAGAGATTTGAAAGTGTTCTTGTCCACGCAAACAAAACTGAAATAACTCTACTTACATTTTTACAAAAACTGTTTACTGACAAATTAGCAATGTTTAATAGAAATCTAAAAATATTAGATGATAAAACAAGGTGGTGCGTGCCAGATGTCACTAGTGATAAATATAATTTAGAAGTAAAAAATGCTGCTCTAATTGATGTCGAGAACGGTATTGCAGACTGTAAAGCTAAGGTTGTAGAATTAAAAGAAGCCCGAGACATATTAAAAGTAGTAGCAGAACCTGCATGTGCTCAGGAAGCAGCCCAACAAACTGAAAAAGCGCAAAAAAATCTTGACGTTCTGAACGCCAACTACGAAGAAATCAGAAATAGGCTGAAAGAGAACATCGACGCTTGGCAAGAATACGAAGTATTGCTTGATAACGTGTCTGAATGGTTGAAAGAAAAAGAAAATAGAGTCAGAATTGAAGCTGCTAACCTACTCAACTTAGATGAAATAGAAAATAAGATTGCCGAAGTTGAACTTCTTAATCAAGAAGTTAAGAATTATAGTGGTGAAGTTGCTAATTTGAATGCAGTTGGAGAAAAGATTTTGTCCCGTAATCCAGACTCTCGTGTCTTACAACATATTAACCATTTATCTACTAGATATCAAACTGTTACTAAATTTATGGATAGTCACCTTAATAGACTCAAAGAACTGAAAAATAACAAAGGCAAATATGATAAATCAATATCCGAATTCAAAAACTGGTTACAAGATGCTAACAGTAGGATTCAGGATTTAGCGGCACTAAGCAAACATGCTAAGCCTACTCCATCTGATTTGGAACAGGTTAAGAGACTGAATGAAAACAAGGAAGTAGGTCAGAGACTTCTTAACAACGCCATTGAGTCTGGTGAAGCTTTAATCAGTGGTATTACACCTGAAGGGCGTGAACACGTCAGGAACGAGCTAAGAGCATTGAGAGATTATTTTGAGGTCTCTGTCGATTCTTTGAACAATGTAATTAAAGACATTGAGACAACTATTAACAAAAGATCTTCTTTCGACGATACATTTAACCAAGTTCAGAAATGGATCAGCGACAAAGAACAAGAACTTGGAGATTTCAAATTGTGCCCTACATTACCTGAAAAGAAGGCACAACTCCACGCTAGTAAAATTTTACATCAAGAAGTAGAATTGCATCATTCAATGTTATCTCAGCTATCGGAGAAAATAAAGCTAATGCCTGATGAAGATGCTGAAAAGAGCCTGTCTAAGACTATCGATAGATATAAAAATATGTCTAAGGAACTTGAAAAGCGAATTTCTACGAGTGAGTCTAATGTCATAGTACATGAAAAATATGTTCAAATGTTTGAAGATGTCCGTGACCGCTTGAATAACATAGTTGCCGAAAACAGCATGCTTAACTATGCAGTGGTAACACAAAAAGACGACGTTGATGCTAAAATTATAGCCATTGAAAAAGTCTCATCTAAAGCAAAAGATATTCAAAATGCCCTTGGTGGCCTTAAGTCACAATTAGATAAAGTCGTTGAAACCACTAGCCCTAATGGACACCCTGTACTCATCAGCGAGTATGAGCAACTTAAAACGTCATTGAATCAATTAGCAGTACAGTGCAAGGACCAAGATCAGAAGCTTAAAAATATCCTGAATCAATGGACTGAAAGTCAGAAGACTTTGGATGAACTTGAAGAATGGTTAAAAATCAAAGAAAATCAGGTCAGAGATCAAAGCCTCAAGAGTAATCTTGACACTAAGATTGCTCATCTACAAAAAGTCAAAGAGATCCAAAGTGAACTAGTTTCCAGAAGCGCTGATTTTGCAGCATTGACTGATACCAAACAAAATGTTGCAACTGAATCTGAGCTTAATAATAAAACTTCAAAATTGGCAACAAGGTATCATACACTAAACAATCTCGTCAATGAAATCATTTCTAAATATGAAGTGTTTGTCGCAGAACATCAAACATTTGAAAATGAATACAATAATATGGAAAACTGGCTAATGGGTATGCTTGGTGAGTTGCAAGATCTTAATGAAATTGTTGGTGACTATGCAGTTTTGCAAGAAAAACAAAACAAGGCTAAGGAGCTATATGAAACTAGGAATAAAAAGACGCCTGTGTTTGAGGATTTCTTAACTCTAGGCGAAAAATTGTACACACATACAAGCCCTGATGGTAGAGAAGTGATTCGTCAAAAAATTCGAAAAATCAGGACGTTATGGGACAGCTTTGGTGACAGCTTCCAAGAAACTGTAAATAAATTAGATCAGTGTCTTCTACAGTTTTCCGATTTCAGCCTTGCTCAAGAACAGTTAACTAAATGGCTAAAGGATGTTGAAAGAGCAATGCAGAGGCATACTGAACTTAAAGCTTCTTTAGAAGAGAAGAAAGCTCAGCTGCAAAACCATAAAATCATGCACCAAGAAATCATGACTCATCAGCAGTTAGTTGAATCCGTATGCGACAAAGCTCAACAGCTAGTTGACCAGACACATGATGCTTCTTTAAATGTCTATTTGCAGTCTATAAAACAGTTATTCCAAAATATTGTTACTAAATCTCAGAATCTCCAAGATAATTTAGAAGACTGTGTGAAGAGACACGAAGATCTTGTGCGCCTTATTTTGCAGTACAAAGAATGGCTTGGCTCTCAATCTGAAAAACTTCTTGACATTGAGAATGCTACTGGTGAAAAACCTGAAATTGTTAGAAAACTGCAATCTGCAGTATCTTTAAAGGACATTGAAAAAGTTGGATCAAGTAAACTCGACGAAATAAGAGCAGTTTTTGCTAACGTTAGCAAGAGTACATCAGAAAGTGGTAACACTGCTATTAAATCTGAAATTGACAATCTACATGACCAATTAAGAAATGCAGTTGAGAGCATAAGTAGTTCAGAACAAAAACTTAAGCATGCTTTAGAAATCTGGAACAAATTTGACTCTTCTATTGAATCAATAACTGAATGGCTTAAGGACATGGAATCTAAATGTCGTGATCAAAGTCTTTGTTCTACACTAAATGAAAAAGAAAGTCAACTGAAAAGATATGTCGAGCTCCGTAATAATATTAATGCAAAAGAAAAAGAAATTGATTCATTTGTTGACGAATCTCATAGCCTTATCCAACTAAGTGGAGTTGAACGTCTAAAGCCTCTAGTGACTCAAGTAAGCAGCCGTTACCAACAATTACATCTTATTTCAAAAGAGATTGTCAACCACTGGTCCGAACTAGTGGGTGACCACAAAAAATATGCTCAACTTTGTAACGAATTCGATGCCTGGCTAAAACCTCTTGAAGAACAGTTATCTCAGATTGTAACTAAAGAGGACAAGCTTAGTATTGAAAGCAAGGGTAGCAAACTTCAGGTATTCTTAATGGAGAGAGAAAATGGTGAACACAAAATTGGTATTTTAACATCAGCTGGAGACAAAGTATTGCCTGAAACTGCTGCAAATGGCAGAGAGACTATTCGTGCTGAAATAAGAACCCTCAGAGAAAGATGGGATAAACTGAACGATACCATTTTGCAACAGCAGAAAGAATATGAGTCCCAGACCTTACAGTGGTCAAGCTATCAAGATGTACTGCAGCAGACATTGTCTTGGTTGGATGAGAAGGAAAAGATAATAGATGCTGAGGAAAAAGCAGTACTTAATTCTGCTCAAGAAATCAAGTCAAAGTTATTGAAGAATAAGACGCTATTGCAAGAAATTTATTCCCACAAGAGAGTAATTGAAACTGTAACTGAAAAAGCTAAAAGTGTAGCTGCTACTCTTCACTCCGGCAAGAAAGAAAGCGATGAAACAGCTAAAATTATTCAGTCAGTATGGGACAGGTATAATTCTTTGACCAACAGATTAACAGGAATTATTGATAAACATGAAAGCACCTTTGAAATATATCAACAATTTGTTGATCAACAAAAATCTTTGCAAGATTATCAAAAACACCTTTGGGATCGTCTTCATTTACTTTCTGATTTTACTGGCAATAAGGCTGCTTTACAAAGCAAACTTGTAAAGATTCAAGAACTTTTAGACGCAATTCCAACAGGAAACAATAAATTGAAGATACTCTTCGACCTCATCGAAAAAAATAGTGCAAAACTCTCTCCTAGAGGTAAAGACGGTATGTCCAGGGAACTCAGTCTTCTCAGAGCTGATTTGGAGAAGTTCACAGCGACAGTTCATGATGTTAAACGAGGAATCGAAGATAAGATTCAACAATGGATTGAATTTGACAGTGCTAATGACCGCCTCCAACACTGGCTGACTGATACGGAGATGAGTCTCAAGACGTACACTCCCAAAGCAACATTAGAAGAGAAGGTGGATCAACTCAACAAATACCAGGTAAGCATTCCTAAATATCTGCTTTTACATATTTTGTAAATAAATGACTTTAATTATAAATTTTAAAACAGGATTTATGTAAAGCGATTGATAATCACGAAAATGATTTGAGTGCAGTCATTGTTTTGGGCGAGGCCTTCGACCAAGTAAGAGTTGATAAAAGAAAAATCTTTTATCGCCAGCACTGTAGGACGTAGCCTAATTTTCAGTAGTTATCTAATGTCACGATCATATAATATTTATAGAAATCTAACAAAAATATATACTTGTACTGACACATGTACTTGTTACGGATACTTCAAGATGAACTTTTATTTTAATTTGTACTAATTTAGTGGGATTGGTTATTGGTATTTCTAATTCTGACCATATATCAACTACTTAAGGTCTAACTAAATGATGATACTAATTGTAGTTGTCGTAGAGCAGTTTAAAAATAATCTAGAAGTTATACTTATATATCTTACTAAAGCAAAATCATTTTCAGGCTATCTTGGCTAATCTAAAGAAAACTGAGAATGATGTCGATAAATTGACTGATGAGTTCAGTGATTTAATTGAAAACTGTAACGATTCAAGAATCACAATGAACTTGCAACAGATGACGTCAAGATTTCAATCTGTTCAATCTACTGCAAAGGAGCTGGTTAAGAAATGTGAGCAAGCCGTTAATGATCACAATGCATACCAAGAGAAATATAACCAATGCACTGATTGGTTAAAGGCGGCTCAACATAAGTTTAGTGAGTGCAACGAAAACTTGTCAAACACTCCTGAGGGGATCAGTGCCAAAAGGGAAAGTCTTAATGACTTACTGAGTCAGAGACGCAATGCTACACTTCTTGTTAATAACACTTTCGAATTAGGAGAAAAACTCTATCCTTCGACGTCTCCTGAAGGCAAGGAAATCATCGAGCAACAACTCCATGAAATTCAACAAGCTATTGACAATCTATATGATAACATCACTAAGGCTGAGAGAGACTTGGATTCAGAACTGCATAAATGGTCTTCGTTTGAAGATAATCTGAAAACCGTTCAACAATGGTTAACTGTTGCTGAGAAGAATCTACCAAAGGAAATTGAGCTAAAGGCTACTTTGGATGAAAAACGCAATCAATTGAATGTTTATAGAACTTATTTACAAGACGCAATAGCTCATCAACAAGACATATCTGATTTAGAATCTCGTGCTCTAAGCCTGCCTGATGTAAATAAGGCTATAGCTAAAGAGATCGACCAACTTAAACAAAGACATGAAACTATTTTGGCTAGAGCAAAATCCTTTGTGGAACAGTATGAAGCTATTGTTAATAACCACACACAATACACTAAAGCCGTTAAGGACTTGGAAGAATGGGTTGAAGCCACACACAACACAGCCCAACTCTGGGGTGATGTGAATCTTGAACGGGTAGCATTGAGCAGCAATTGTGAAAAACTCAAATCCCTGCAATTAAATCTTCCTGAAGAGAAGAATCGTATAGACAAAATACGTTCTCTGGGTGAAAGGGTACTTCCAGGAACAATAAGTAACGGACAAGCAAATATAAGAAACCAGATTGATGCTTCTCACCAAGAGTGGGAAGGTCTTATATCGTTTATCAACAAGACCATAGAAGCACTTGAGACCAAAATTCAACAATGGAATGAATACGAGAACATGAAAGATCAATGTTTGGCATGGATCAGAAATACTGATACTCAAATTCATGCTGTTGACCTCAAGCCTACATTACAAGAAAAGCAAGAACAGTTCAAGAAGTTCCAAGAGCTACAAGGTGAAGTACGTGCGAAGGAACTTGAGATAGACAATATCACTGAAAAAGCTCAACATCTCTATACAGGAGTGCTTGGGCCACGTGGATCACAAATCTCTGATCTGTCTATAAAATACCAAACCCTTTCGCAAAAAGTCAAAGATCTGACAAATAGATGGCAGCAATATGTAAAAACTCACCAGGAGTTCTCCAGTAATGTCACTGAATGCTCTCAGTGGATCGAAGAACTGAGAGACAAATTAGACTTCTGCGCTGATTTGAGCACTTGCTCACAAGATGACTTGGAAACTAAATTAGTACTTATCCAGAACTTGTTACTTACAAAAGATGAAGGTTTCACAAAAGTTCAATCTCTTGTTGAATTGGCACAAAACGTGATGGCTAATACTGCGCCTGCAGGTCACGAAGCTATAAATAACTCTCTGATAGCACTTCAAGAACAGTGGTCAGCACTGTTATCTAGAATGATTGAAACTAAAAACATGCTGGATGACTCTGTAACCAAATGGGCTGGATTCCTTGAACAGATACAATTGATAGAAAAGAGTAACAATTATCTAGAGAACATGCTAGCTGAACTTTCACCGTATGAAACATCTATGCCTGATAAGAGAGTGCAACTAGAGAAACTCAAGGAGGTAGAAGAGAAAGCCCGTTGCGACCGCCTCGAAGTAGATACTTTGAAAGCTAAAGCAGCTGAAATGATCGCGAGCGGTCAACAAAACCAAGCGGCATCCAAAGCTCAGGAAACTTTGAATAAATTTGACAGCCTGTACGACAAGATAAAGAAATTGCTGGCTGATCGTGAAGAACAATACAAAGATCACAGGTTGTACAAGGAAGCCCATGATGAGTTGATCCAATGGCTCAGCAGAGCTAGAGAAAAGGTACCATCTTTAAAATCAAAACCTTTGAGTGACAAACTAGCCATTGAAAACTCTGTTGCCCCTCTGGATGCTTTGATCAATAAACAAGCTCAAGGAGAATTATTGTTGGAACATTTACAACACACTGGTGAGGTCGTTCTTGCTAGTACTTCTTCTGAAGGACAGACTATCATTAAGAATGAAATGAAAGCATTGAAAGAAAGTTTTGATGATCTCTTTAATGAAATCAAGCAACAGAAGAGCAAATTAGAAGAAACTGTTAATCAATGGCGTGAATATAAAGATGAATATGAAAGACTATCAGATTGGTTGCAACAAAAGGAGATCCTTATTAAAAATCACAAATTGGCTCTTCTTGGCACAGCTAAGGAAAAGGGTGCTCAAGTTAACGAAGTTAAAGAAATAGTTGACCTGCTTCATAAAGGAAAAGCTGAGATCGACAAATTCAATGCTTCAGCTGCTGGCCTATTATCCTCACACTTAGATACATACGTAAATAACCAACTACGTCATCTTAACTCAAGATATCAAGTCCTTGTAAATATGGCTAATGATGTACTAAAAAAAGTTGAAACAAACTACGAACAACACCAGACTTACGATGATAGTTATGTCAAAACTAAGAAATGGATCGATGATGCTTGGGACATCACTCGCAGTGGCAGTGAAGCTGGCAGCAACAGCAGTAAAGAGGCGCTCCAGAAACGTCTAGAACAAATTGAAGATTTACTTAAGCGTCGTGAAGAAGGGCAAAACTTAGTCCACGCCACTATCAACAGTGGAGAAAAAGTTCTCAGAAACACCAGATCTGATGGCAAAGACAAAATTAACACAGAGCTAAAAGAACTTCAGAACGAATGGGATCGCCTTGTTAAAAAGATGACCACAGCGAAAGTGCACCTGGAGACCGCATTGCTCCAATGGGCCGATTACAGTTCAAGTTATGCTCAACTTCAACAATGGATATCCGACAGAGAAGCAAAACTCCAAGAAGTGTGTGAGCAAAAAGTCGCCAAGTCTAAGAAAGGGCAGGACCGTCTGGCCGGTCTTACGGCGGGTCTTAGCCTGGGCGAGAGAAAAGCTACACTCCGTCAAACAAACAATATTGTTCAAGATATCGTTTCGTTTGAACCCATGATTCAGTCTGTAACTTCTAAGGCTTCAGAACTTATGCAGCAGGCTCCGGCATCTGAAATCACCAGCAAGTACGAGACACTGTCTAAGCAAGCTAAAACGTTATACGACAAGCAGAAACAAACTGTTGAACAACACCAGGCGTTTATTGATGCTGGTGCAGACTTTGTCCAATGGATAAGAGCTGCTAAAGAGAGATTAGGAAAGTGCTCTGATGCAACCGGTGATAAGGAATCACTAAGTAGCAAGATCACGCAGCTAAAAGTGTTAGAAAGTGAACTACCTAATGGTCAAACTAAGCTGCAAAAGGCTCTTGAACAGGGCGAGATATCTTGTGGTATGGCTGACGGTGAAGATAGAGAAGATATTGAAGAAGAAGTAGCTCTTATGCAAGAAGAATACGATACATATGTGTAAGTATAAAATAAATAAATAATATTGACCATTGACAAGTCTTGTAACATGTAGATTTTATGGTCGCTAATATTTATTTTTTTATCTGTCTAACAGTGAGCAGTTGAACAGTACAAAAGCTCTGATAGAGGGTGGTATCGTCAAGTGGACAGAATACGAAGAGCAGTACAAGGAAGCCTTAGATTGGTTGTCAAAGACTGAAAAACTTGTGCAATCTTTTAATAAACTGCAAAATAACTTGGAACTAAAGAAAGTCGTTCTGGAGGAATTCCAGGTAAAGAAAAAGTTTATCATTTTCTTTTTATTCATTTCCAATAATAAATATTTTATTTAGTTTGATACAGTAATAATATTAGGTTGTAACAATAAAATTTCTATCCTGTATTCGTCTATGCTATTTCTCAACAGGGACACTTACAAATGCTATTCGATTGGCAAGCTGAGCTAGATAAACTTAATGTACGCGCACAAACCTTACTGGAAACATGTGCGGACACCAGGATCTCCAACGGCATAACCCAGCTGACCACCAAGTACAACGCGCTGTTGTCCCTAGCTAAGGAGGTCATGAAAAGACTTGAACTTCATTATCAGGTATGATAAAAAAATATTATTAATGTACCTTCTTGACTAGTTTAAACAACGCTAGACGCAAGCTAGGTAGTCTCGATGTTACGAAGGGCTTTTGATCGACCTCTGTGTCTTCCATAAGTTGGCATCTACAGAGATCCCGAAGGCCTGAGATAGAAATAGATGCAGAGGTAGAGATTAGGTAATTCATTTGTCTATGATAGTTTTTTGATAGTTTATTTAGATAATTTTGACTAAAATCGAGACTTTATCAAGATTGTCTTACAGATGAAGACTAAACGTAATCCAATGTAAGAAAACCTTATTACCTGTAGCTCCATAATTATCAGACACGCCCCTTAAGTTTGAAATAAGATTTAAAGTCTTAATATAGTTCTTTAAAACTAAAAAATATAAATTTCAGGAACACCAGCAACACAACGCGCTGTACGGTGAATGTCAAGATTGGTTGGATCGCACTCGCGAGAAACTTAATCAATGCGCTGAAATACCTAACAATCTGACTGAAGTGAATAGCAAAATAAACACAGTGAAATTGCTACGCCAATCTTTAGAACAAGGCCAAAACAAACTAAGGTATCTTCTAGAACTTAAAGAGAAAGTAATTATGAATACAGAACAGGCTGGAGCGGCTAAGATTCAGGAGGATACGGATAGTTTGAAGCAGGAGTTTGACAAACTTATTTCAGACCTGCAGGATGTTAGGAACAAACTGACGAATAGAGCGTCACAATTTGATGATATATCTAAGGTAAGCTATATACATTTAAAATCGTATTCACAAATTTTGCTAATTTGACTTAAAAATAATGTGTAGCGGTTTCATTGTGAAATAAACAGTGTCTACAAGACGTACATATTATGTATATGCATGTTTATAAAAACAAAGTAGTACAAGACATTTTGCATTTTTACTTCCAGTTAGCTTCTTTTTGAATTTTTTAATTAATTCGGAAACCTTTTAACACTATTTTTTTAAACTATATATTGTCGCGATGTGCCGAAATTAATAAGTTTTGTTTCTTTCTTACTTCTTCTAATTCTATGTTTATCTTAAGCTTACCTTATTTAATTTAGATCCACAAGCTCCTGGTTGAATGGTTAGATGACATTGATCAGAAGATCCAGTCAGACGACTCCTTGCTAAACGATTTGTCTGAGAAGAAGGCCAAGCTTGAGAAATTCAAAACCTTCAACAGAGACATCGATTCTCACAGTGACCTTGTCAAAAAACTGAATGAGAAGTTACAAGAAGACTCGTCTCTCAAGTCTAAGGGTATTGAAGATACTTTGAAGCGTTACGATGATATCAGAAAAACCGTCAATGAAATGATCGCTGTAAGTATCATGTATTTTATTTATTCATTTTGTGTTTAATATGAAAGATTTCAAAATATGCAATGGCATTTACAAATCATGTTTGCTAATTATTGTTATTTTTAGAAACTTGAAGATTACGTAAACTCCCACATTCAATACAAAGAGTCGTATGATAGCTTCTACGATTGGGTTCGTAACTGTAAGATCGAGATCCAGCAATGTTCTGACTCCCACGGCGAAAAAGATTCCATACAAAAGAAACTCACAAAAGTCAATAAGATCATTGGATCCTTACCCAAAGGTGAAGCCTTACTCCAAAAGGCAATTAATCTATGTGAAGCAGTACTTGAAACCACAGGTAATGAAGGCAAAGACAATATCAACCAAGAAATCAAGCAGTTAAAGATTGAGTGGGAGAACTTGCAGCAGATTTGCAAAGACACCAAGAAGTTGTTAGAGAAGTGTCTGTCAGCGTGGGCTGATTATTTGGAGACATCAGAGAAGATGAGCAAGTGGGTGAAAGAGTTCGATAACAAACTGAAGACAGTACAAAAGGTTGATAAAATTACACCTGAGTATCTTGATAAGTGTCGTGTAAGTATTATTTCAACTACTATGTTATGGTATATTAATTGACATTCCTTAAATTGTTAAAAGATATATCGTTATGATAATTGCAGTTTTTTATATAAGTAAGTACAACACGCGCATTCTAAGCTGACGGGGTGTAACTTGAGTTTTTCGGATTGCTTTTAGTCACAATCAGTGCCAGCTCTTGATCTGATCGTCAGGAGCTAGCACTGACTCTGACTGACGTCCTGCTATCATTCAGATAGATCTTCAACCTGGTGATCATAGCAAGCGCGCGTTGTAATTTCTAAAGTATTGCCAACTAGCCAATTCGAATAAATAAATGTTGTTACTTATAGCTATTCTAGTCTCCAATATTTTGTTAACAGGAACTATTAGCTGAGGCTTTAGGTCACAAACACGTCTTAGAAGAACTTAATGATAGGTGTGAAAACCTCATGGAACAAAGCGCTTGTGCCTGGGTTCGTGACAAGACTGTAAACCTTCAAACTGAATATACCACTTTACTGACCAAGATTCAAGGTCTAGTTTCCAATGGAGAAAAGAATCTTTCAGACCACACTGAATTTATTAAAGCTAAGGAAGATCTCCAACAGTGGCTAGAGACTGCTCATGGCACTGTTCAAGATTCTATTGGAGTCGGAGATATTGACACCACTAAAGATAAGCTAGAGACAGTTAAGCTTGTTAGTAACAGAATGACTGAGGGTCATCACTTACTTGTTGTCTTACAAGAGGCATTCAAGAAAGCCCTGAATAACACACCTCCTGAGGAACAAGATGGTCTGCGAAATGATGTCAAGGTCTTGCAAGAGAGCTGGGACCAACTGAAGATTGATCTTAACTCAATCACAGCTCAGCTCAAAGCAGCCATTGGTAAATGGGAAGACTTTGAGGAATCTAAAAAGAAAATGGACCAATGGATTAAAGACACAGAACAAAATCTAGACAAGGTTCCTCCAACTGGAGGAGAACTTGGAGAAATGAAAACTTTGCTGGAAAAATACAAGCATATCGAAGATTCGATTGATAATAAGAAACCAGAATTGGAAAGACTTAAGAGTGAAGCTGCAGAACTAAGTACTTGGGCTCGCAAACCAGCTGCAAAGGAATCTGTAACTAGTATTGAGAAAAAATGCAAAGCGCTGCGAGCCAAATGCGCTGCTAAGAAGGCAGAATTGGAGTCTGACATTAAGGACTACAACCAGTATCATCAATCTTTGCAAGACACTGAGAAATGGCTTCTCCAGATCTCCTTCCAACTTATGGCCCATAACTCTTTATATATCGCTAATAGGGAACAGACTGAGGATCAGCTTGCTCAGCATGCTGTTCTTCTTGACGATATTCAAAAGTACCGTTCAACTCTTGACGAATTGGAAGCTAAAGGTCAAGCCCAAATTGAACGATACGAAAAAACTACACCATCCATTCGAGACACTGTTGGCAAACAATTAAAGAATGTTAACGATAGCCACAAAAGTCTTTTGGCTACTGCCCTACAGATTGAGAGGAGACTGAGAGAAGGCCTTGCGAAGTTCAAGGAGTATGAAGATACTCTTGAAAGCATTCTGAACAACCTGGATGAAATGGAGCCAGCGATAACTGAACTCGACGTGTCAGTTGATGGTTTGTCGCATGGACGGGAGCTACTCGACAAAGCTAGGGTAAGTTCAATTGAAAAGTATTCATACTCTCCTTTACTATAACACAGAATCAGAACAAGTAGCTGCGTTGTACAAATTGTGAGGAAATTTTGAGTAACAGCACAGAGTCTGGTGCGACTGAAATTTTAATTACTGTAAGATATCTGATAAATACATGGGCAACATAGATACACATGCCTACATCCAGGGGGGTACAAAAATAAAGCAGGCAAAATGTTGGAGTATAGTAAGTCTAAAAATAACAATATACCTATCACCAGGCAGGTAAGCTGTTATGATATCCTTATGTTCCACTTGTATTCAAAATTTATTCTTCAGGGGCTTCACAATCGTCTTCAAACTGAAAAGAGCCGTCTGTCCGCTGCCGTGGCAGCTTGTTCAGCAGCTGCAGCCTCCGTTTCCAGACCCTCATCGCCAGCGGACTCTGCGCCATTACCCATCCCACCGAGGGAGCTCCACGTCAGAGCCAGACTGGAAGATCTCATCGACCAGGTACTGAAAGCTTCAACGTCTATTCTTGCTTCTGATGTTTTGATGTCATTTTGAAGTGAAGTGACGGTGACGTCGTTTGTCAGTGTTGATGTCCACTGTCAGTGACTGACACAAGGACTTTGTCAGTTTGGCGATTGTGTATTGAGGTAGTTGTTTTGCATTGCAACTTATTTATGGGTTCTTAGTACCATTGAAACTACTGGAGCTAATATAAGCAGTGTTCAAATCGTGTCTTAAAAATTATTATGTTTACGGACACTTAAACCTAACTTAACAAACGGAGCAATTTTATTACGTAAAGATATAACAAATATTTAATTAAATACATATGATAACATAATTCTGTTTTATAACTTTTATTTTTTTCTTACAAATGCGTCACTTTCAACTAGACATAAATGTGGCATATTTTGTATTAGATATACACTTAGGGAAATACATACACGATATTTAAATTTTTAGTCTTTAGTTATTTATTTTATTACAATATATTAAAGATGACACTTATATATGTAATTTCGATTCTATAAATTAATCATAAACCACGATTAATAGGCCATTTTTATAGGCAAATGGGTTCACTTCTTTTGTAATTTGTATGTAAATAGGTGTATAAAAGTGATTGTTTTATGAGAGAGCTAATAAAAATAAGTCCTTAGTCTGGGTATACTTTGTGGACATTAGCTGTATATTTATATAATCGTCGTCGACGTCATAGTATTTTAAAAGAAAATAGAGAATAAAGAAATGATTAACATAATTAAAATTGTGTACCAAATGAAATCGTTTTACCAATAAAATGTTAGTTCTTAATGTAAAAAGTGCAATGCAACTCAACTATTCAATGACTTACAATCGAATGTTTCGCTACTAAATGTTTGATGTTATTAAACTCTGCTTGAAAGTCCGCCAGGTCAACAAAACGAACAAAACCAACGTATATTGTTGTAAAGTAAGATCTATTATAATAAACCTGATAGATTAACTGTTGTAGATAGCATGTAGTTAGACCAATTAATGTATATTTAAAAGCTTTATCGTTGGCAATGTAACTTTTGTGCACCTGGTTTTATCTGGTCAAGATGATTCTGATGGTCCCTGCCCAATAAATGTTTACGTTAATAGTATCTAAAGGTGTCTCAAAACCACACCGTTATTAGTAAATAGCTATAGGGTTGCCAACCGTATTACATATTATTGGAGGTTCTAGTAATTTTATCGTAAAAAAAGAGTAGATTTTGTGAATAAATTCAGGTGTAGTTTATTCGTCACTATTCCTAATTATCTGCGTGTACGGTTATCTTCGTGTATACTCGTATGTGTGCAGGAGAGAAATCATAATTAAGGCACCAAAAATATAATTTATTGTTACCGAGGAATACAAAGCACAAGTATCGGCGACGAGGATCTTACAACGACTAACTGTGTAATGGAATTCACTTAAGTACATTCGCGTGTACATGTCAGCATTAACCACCATAATGGTATTTCTCGGGAATAGTACCTACCTTTTTCTGATGAAAGGTACCCTATATCATTTTTGTACACCTGATAACATATGTGCAATATTTCATGATGATGGGTTAAGACGTGAAGGCTTAACAAACAAATACTTTCACATGTATAATATTAGTTAGGAAAGCAATCTCTTTCATATTTTTCTAGAATATCTTATTTAGTATAGATAGGTATCTACGATATTTTGTTAGTCTAGAAAATATTATAACTAATATGTTAGACGTTGGCAACCCTACTATTTAAAAAAAAACAATACCACAGATTGACCTGTGGATGAAATTACCCAGCCAGGATGAGCTGTATAACCTAAATTACCACCTTGTATGACTCGGTAATTGATAGTTTAGTTATCAAATTATTGATGTTACTAATAATTCTTCTATTTATTTTTTACCTACCTATTTGATTGTTATGTATTACAGTCCTGTCAAAACCAATATGACAATTTGAACAGGTCGTATCATGAGTGCGTATTTAATTTAAAAAAAAAAACTTATTAAAGAATAGACTTCTTGTAAATATTATATTAGTTGTTTCGTTTTTTTTAAGACTGCCTCATATTTTATGGCTGGTTCTCTACACGGCTACTATACGGTAGGTGAAGGTATTCCGAATTTAAATTTAAAAAGAAAAACAATTTTACTGAAAGTTCTAGAACCTGACCTGTGACGAAATAGAACTACATAACATTTTACCATAATAAAGACACCGTATGGCGAGTTTTTATGTATTCACTTAGGTTGATTGAAATTTGTATAATGCCATACAACTTTGAGAGAGCGCCATCTAGTGTCAATTTAGTGACACTCCAATATTTTCATACAAATCGAAGTGTATGCAAATGAATACGTAAATAAACTTGTAAGGTACTCTCTGAATGGGCAGAGACAATAATATTCTATACGTTTGTAAAAACAATGAATGAATAATCTTGGCGCAGACAATGATACTCAAGCACTGTTTGAATAATAATGTATTAATTACATAACTGACACTTAATATAATGCACTTAGATGTTTTATGTAGCACTCACACAAGTATTAAGAAGCAATGATGTCGCTTTTGCAGTCAATTGTCACTTTTGTTTTAAATGTATGAAGAGAAAATATTTATGAAAATTAAATAAGATAAGTAGTGATGTAGAAGGTATTGAATAAACATGGTGAAGTTCAATGCATATCATTTAACCTCGTGATCTGATTTTGATTTGGAAGCTGTCTGGGAAAGATTTTTAGGAAGATTGCTGTTTTTTTTCTTTTGTGGGCACATGAAAACTACAACCTACTTCATAAATCCTGAGACTTAAACTTTTATAAGCTATTATTCTATCTTTAGGGTCTGATTTTTCAAAATTTATGTGAGGCTCAACTAAAAGTAAATGAACAAGTGATTGCTTTGGGCCCTTCCATATCAAAAGCTGAAGACATTGGTGTTGCAAAAATTATAGCAATAATAAAATTGAATTCATCATTTAAAGCTTAATTTTTGTAACTCCAATGTAAACTATATTTTATGTTGTAGTTTTGCAAACGAATTCGTTGCATCAACTTCTAGTTAACCTTTTCCTGTAGTCAAAGGAACGAATTATGTAAATTCACAGATTACTTAAATACTTATGAAACAATAACAGTGGTGATTAACTAATTTGAATAGTAAGTTAGTAACTATTCAATTAACTTGATCACCAGGTTTTTTGGTAACATCTGACAAAAGGGACATATGTATGTTTTTGAACGCACCTACACATATTATATTGTTTTTTTTCCAACGCCATCTACCGAAATTCTCGCGAATCTATTTAGAACCAAAACTAAAATACTCTTATAAGAGTATATTTCCTAAATATTTTCTCGAACTCCAATAACAAAAATAACAAAATGAAACTAACCCGCACTGTTTGTTTTGATGTGCGCCTTATGCATGGTTTGTTTATAGAAACATGTGACCGATGTAACAAGTCCACGCATTGACATTATACTAAAGAATATCGAAGCCCCTGAGTTTGGAACAAAGATTTCGACTTTCGAAAATAAGGTAAGGGCCTGAATGGCTATGATAATGTCAATATAATATTCAACTGCATTCGTGACCACGAAATAATTTTGTTAATATAGTAATTTATCAGTCAACTCTAAATTATTAAGAAAAATAAATTGTTATACTTACATGGTAGGTAGGTTTGCAAAACTCTTGATTGCTAGCTTGGGGGATCCAAAGTTTGACCCAGGGGCAAGAAAAAAATCTTAAGCCGAATCCTCTACGTTTTGCGTCCCAAATTAAAATTTTCTTAAGCCGGATCTCACACGTTGTGCTGCCCAGAGGGCGAGAGGCCAAATTAAAAATTTCTTAAATCGATCCTTTGCGCGTCTACATCCATGGTGAGTAATGCCTGATAGCAGTCACAATAACCAAAGGACGAAGTTTTTACTGCAACAACGAAGGCCAAAAAACTTCTACTTGCAAATATTTCATGTATGCGAGTAACTCTAGACGCCCTTTCTCTCCCCTAATTAGTTTGTTATTATTACGATAAACACGGTAATGGTTCTTTCGTGGTCCATTACCATGAAAATCTTGTCGTGTGTAAAAAAAGATATAGTGAGGAATGCTAATATAAATATCTATATTTAAGTTACCAAGCTTATCGTTATTCCAGCTTTTAGCATCAACATCTGTAAAAATCATTCATTCATTACGCATTTAAATCACAGTTGATTACCTTGTAATAATAATGAATATCTACTATGAAATGTGAGTAAGATAAATTCCTACTGTTAAATTTATAAGGAAATCTTTTCAATAGGTACAAAGTCATCTGGAGACTTTAGGTGATGCCGTCCATGGTATGGAGGAAGCTATGAAGCAAGTTCTGGAGATCCAAGAATGGATATCTATCCATAACGCGTTGGCCCGTGACTGGCTTGCTAACCCATCTAAGCTGAGGCCTGAAGCTGCTAAGCAGGACATAGCGGCTATGAATGATGCCTTGGTCTCGTTGAGTGAGAAGAGAAACAGATTACTGACAGAGATTCCTACTGAAGGTTAGTAGTTTTGTTTGAAATGTCAAGCCTTAACCTACGACTTATTCTGAAATAGACAACTCCTAGTAGATTTGTTCTAAATGTATTCATTCATAAGGCAACGCAAAATAATATGATGTACATTGTAAATTAAACAACTCCTTGAAATATCTACAATAACTTTCTCGATAAAAACCTAGTTCAAATTGATTAACATCGGTCGGCCCTTATGGCAAGTAATTTTTGCTTTTATAAATCATATACATTGAATTTATAAATCTTTAATTTAAACAATAGCATTATATGGCACATGAAAGCATAATAATATGTATCATTGTAACAGACGTAAAATATTTTTTTTTACTGTCAATACAGTCAGACTATTGGACATACCTACTGCCTACCAAACCTTAAAATGACTACAAATGTACTAAGATGAACTTATATTCTTTTAGTTTAGTATCTAATTAAGTGTATATTCTTTAGGACTTGAAGACGAAATTAATCTAGAAGAGGAACTTGACAACCTAGAAGAAGCTATTCTTGAAGCTATCGAAAGAGAAAAGGGTAACCAAGCAATAATTGATGATTTCCGCCACAAATGTCAGGAGATCCACGACTGGTTCGACTCCGTCCTGAAGAAAATGTGTGTAGCTGATAAAGGATCTGGTCTCCCATGTCCCCAGAAACTAAGCGCTTTAAAAGAACTCTCGTCAGAATTTGGACAGGCAGGCAAAGATAAAGTGGCTAATATCAAAACTGTAGGATCCAAAGTTATTAACATCGTTAGCAATCTGGAGTCTCAACAAGTTGAAGAACAAGTAAGTATTATTTTTCCTAGAATAAGAATGTCCATTGACTAATAAAACAAAAAATAAGTAATTGTATCAGTTTATGAACCATAGATGTAGTTCACAAATTGTCAATTCCTTTAAGATGATCCTCCAATATGACAAAAGTTATATCACTTAAACTTATTTTAATTTTTGGTCAATCTTACTATAATATTTATTTCAGATGAAGTCAGTCGAAAGAAGATATAATGACATCACTAAGCGCATTCAGCGCAAACTGCAAATGCTTGAGATTACATACAAAGCTATTGATGGAACAAAGAGTGAAGTAAACGCTCAGAACGAATGGATGCAAAAGGAAATCAATAATATTCTTCACCCTGAGCCACTTGGGTATGAAAGTAAGTCTGTAAAAGAACGTCAAAAGAAGGTAGCCAATCTTCTTAAGGAAAATGATGGGAAAAAGACAGTCATTGACTCTTTAGAAAAGAAGGTTAGCAATATTCAAGCTGAACTAGAGCCTTCTGAGCAGATGCAATTAGAATCAGAGTTGTCTGAACTGTCTTCTAAACAGAAGCAACTAGCCTCACTCATAAAACAAGAAATAGAAAGACTAGGCACTTGTGCCGATTATAGAAAGAAACTGGAAAATGATATCGAGAAAGCAAAGAATTGGCTCAAAGCTAAATTGGCTGAGATTAAAAAACTGGGCGGTCCCGTACCACTGGAAGTTTCTAAAGTTGAAAAGGAAATTGCTGTGCACAAGAAACACCAGAGTGAGTTATCTGACTTCCACAATGATACGCTGTCTGAAGTAATGCGTCAGGGTAACGCTGTTTCCAAAGATTGCTCTCCAGAAGAAAGAGCCAAGTTACAGGCTATTCTTGAAGACCTAAATAAATCTTACACTTCAGCCAAAGTAGATATCGACGACAAACTAGGAGCTTTGAACAAATTGTTACAAGGCAGAAACGAATTTGAGTCTGAAGTGGCCAAGTGCCAGAGCTGGCTGAATGAAGCTGAGGTTGCTGCTACTCCTGAACTTCGTACTACGAGTCTGCAACTGTTAGAGGAACAGCTTGCTAAATTCGAAAAATTAAGTAAAGAGACTGAAGATGTAGAAAAGAACATTCGTAAAATCAAAGATAAGTCTAAAGATATCATGGAATCGTTATCCGATTCAAATAAACTACAGCTTAAGGAACAAGTTAACGTCCTGTCAGATAGATTTGCTAGAATTAATGCTATTATAAACGATAAAAAGAGTATTTTACAAAAACATATCAAAGAATATAAGGATGCTGCGGCCAAGATTGCTGCTGCCCTTGAATTCTTAAATGATATCCAGAATAAACTGAAGGCTCTCAACAAACCTATTGGAAGCAAAGTAGAAGATGTCCAACCTATTATCCAAGCTTATGAATCAATCTTAGCTGATCTGAAAAAGAACAAGTCAATGCTAAATGAACTACAAGGTGGAAACCTTCACGATCTTCAGGATATCTTAACACAACAAGATGATTTAATGAGCACCATCGAAGATCAGATATCTAGATTGAAATCCCTTCTACTTTTACGAGAACAATTCTTCGCTCTTGTCAAAGAAATAGAAGAATTTATCACTAAATATACTGAAATTACTAATGAGATCGAGAGATCTAATGAACCTTTAGAAGAGAAGATCAAACGCTATGACGATATTATCGTCAAAATTCAAGGGTGTGAGGCTTTGCTGGCAACTGCAACAGACAAGGGTCAACAAATTGCAGCTGAAGGCACTGTAATTGACAGAAACAACATCACTGAGCTTCTGCAGTCTTTGAAACAACAGCTTCTTACTCTAAGAAGGACTGTGGAGTCCAAACGTCAAGAACACGAAAGAGCTGCTGCAGAACACAAAAAGATTGGCTCAGATCTATCAGAAATCCTTCAATGGCTTCATGATAACGAAGCTGCAGTTCATTCACGACCACTTCTTAACAGGGATGTGGCCAGCGTTGATAAGAAACTCACTGAACACACAACGCTTGTCAAGAATATTCAATCATATTTGGACAAACTAACCAAGATTACCGATATAATTAAAAATGATGATGGAGCCCCCAGCACCTTGTTAGAAATGGTATCGGAAGCTAACTCTCTAAAAACATCCTTACCCGCGGAACTTGCCAACAGAGAAAAATATTTGCAAGACAATAAAAAACATAGGCAGCAATATATTCAGCTGGTCGAGAAACTTACCATTTGGGTCAATGAGGCAACTATACGTTTAGACATGGGCAAAAACGGAACAGACTTTGAGAACATTGAATCAGATTTGGAAGAACACAAATCCTTTTTCCACACATCTGAGCCTTCCATGAAAGACTTAGTTGGAAAGCGAATGCAGGACATCGTTGACAAGATCTGGCCGTCTTTGGCCGCGTCTGAGCAAGAAGAGCTGTCTAAAGACCATCAAAAACACAATCAGCTTCTGAAGAACACTTTAAACTCTGCGAAATCTCGTCAAGCTCAATTAGAACAAGATTTGGAGATCTGGAAAGACTTTTGTCAACTTGTGGAGAAAATCAAAGCTATATTGGACAAGGATGACATCCAGGACGAGCCGGTGACTTCAGTCGACGGTTTGAGACTGCATTTGGAGAAGCTGAACCATGCCAAGAATGATCTCGAGGTAAGTTGCATGTTATTATTAAAACTTTCAGACTTCTTTAGTTGTGTAACTCAATATTATTAGTAAAAACAAACTCTTAAATAATGATGTTGATAATGCGTAATCACGGTTGCTGATCGTGTTCAGGCTATAAGTCAATACTCCCCAGTTTAATGTTATGGAATTTACAATCTACTCGGATTGGTTAGCGCTTTGAAAAAAAAAAAAAAAATATCAAATTAGGGCTTGTTAGTGTACGTATGTATGTATGCGAAATGTATTATAACTTAGTAACTATAATAAACATGTTGAAGGTTGTTTTTACGAACAACACTACAGTATCTTTGATACTTATGGAATAACTTTAAAGTGATGAAGAAATAATGAATTAAAAAGAATTGAAATATATTATAATTGCATTAAAAAAAGTCGTATGATTTTGCAGAATATGTAGATGTGTAATCTGTATTATTCAGTACTGTTAAAGGTCCATTTTCCGATAAGTCCTAAATAAAATAAAATAATTTGTTTGTATTGTTAAGAGGCCTGATACAAAAATCAAGTTTAATTAAAAATTTCACCATTATCCAATAACATAAATAAAACTCTTATTAGGTACAGAAAAATACATGTTCGTACATTTTCGTAGTAGGTCTATTATTAAAAATATGAATATAATTTTTATTTAGATTTATTTGAAATCTAAGAAAGAACAGAAGGGGATAAAAACTAAACTAAAAAAAATCTGGCAGAGTTATAATCTGTAGGCTTTTATAAGCCTAAAACAATCCATGAAGTGCAAGCACCAACATTTTGCAATTCCATTCAGTCTAATTTATCATTATATATTTCTAAACTGAAAATCAATAAAAATGTAAACACGAGAGTTATTTAATCGTTTTCATGTAAAACAATAAACAAAGCAACCGTTATTACATTTATTTGTCTTCATATCTAAGCAAGTCTGAAATCTTATTAATTTTAATGGCCGATTGACTTATTTAAATGTCTATTGTTTATGTTTGGCTGGTTGATTTAGTCATTTAAGTAGGTATTTGTATTTTATGGAATGTGTACATTTATCGAGGTCGACCATATTGTTTCGTTTCTACTTTACTACTTTCTTGGTGGCCTAACCAACAGTCTGTAAAAATAAGGCTAACCTAAAAAATTAAGTCCTTTGTGAATTCTTACTATTCTTGGTCCAAGTCACTTATGCTTTTAGGAGATTCGTTTTTATCTGGTTTTAAAAATACTCACTTTAAACTTTCGCATTCCAGGACATTATTATGTATTTATACGGGAATAAACGCTATCAAGAAATAGGTGCATACATCTGAATTGCCTAAAGTTTCCAGGTTGCACTGGCCGAGGTCACAGGCTGACTCATGATATAATTACCGACCACGGCTTCCCGTATAAATACATAATGGTTTTAAAATTTTTCAAAAGAAATGTTTTAATGATTCTACTGAACGGTTGGGTTTATTATAAAATTGGATTTAACAAGTACACGATAGATCATATAGGTAAGGATAATAAAATTATTAAAGTCGCCATTTTAACGAGAGAGACAGAAAGGTTACGACTTCCTGTATAAATGTCCTCGCTGCCATCGCTGCCATGGTTTTCCTATATTATGAATATATCGAGACTGGGCACAATGAGCAGTAAAAGGTTTTCAGAGAGCTGGCAGAACTCTCTTCGTCTTTTGTATGTATGGCAAACTTAGGCCAACTACAAACTCATAGGTTACGGTGACCGCTTTCATTTAAACGGGCCGTATTCTTATTAACCACTTTAGTGGTTTACAAAATGCACCAGTAATCGTCAATACTTTCTGTAAGTATCTGTCTGTTAGGAACTAATTTTATGACTAACCATTCAACTGTATAGATCATTCAATTCAAGCCAATTTAGATAACATTCACAAATTGAAGTGGGTGGCTTCGCTATCTTATATGTAAAGATAATAACCCTGACTACATAGTCAATAGCTTTATATTTGGTGGGATATGATACCTAATAAGTACTTACATAAAAAGAAACCGAATCAAAATGAAAATAAAAAAGTGTGTGTGCAATTCACACACGGCAGAAGTGAAACTTCACAAAAGTAGCCTCCGAGAGAATGAGAAATAAAAAGTAAAATCAACACAAATAATTTATTAATAATTTTAGATAATTTATATTAAGTTTTTGGTCAAATTTATACAGATGTCTTAAATAATGAACATAAATTAATTAACCAACGAATTTTAATACGCAAATGCACAAAAACGATACACGTGAATGATACACCACGTTGACTACGACGCATTTTCTGAAGGCTGCGTAGTACGCATTCGCAAAGACAAAGATTATAGAAACCTTGTATACTTGTATTCTATCTCATTCTCTTGCAGGCTACATCCTATTTATGAATAGGTATGTTTGTCTCTTTTTGGTGTTGCTTTTTCGTTTCATCGTCAAATCACAACGATTCTAAAGAACTTTCACTTCAAAACAAACGCCAACCGTTCTCGGGTGATGTGCTTGCATTCATTCTTAGACTCCTCTGAAAGACGTTGTCCTGTGTACTGCTCCAACTATAGCTAAGAAACATCCAGGTTTCCCAAAAAGCACAAAAAGAAATCGTAATGAACTAACTTTAATACCATTAATAAATAATTAGGCACAATATTTTCTAACATGTTTTCTATATTCAATCGTCCATGAAATCTTACGTCCTACTAATATTATAAAGCCGAATGTGTGTGAGGATGGACGGATGTAAGTTTGTTACTCTTTCACGCAAAAACGGCTTAACGGATCTGGATGAAATTTGGCACAGAGGTAGGTTATAGGCTGGAATAGCACATAGGCTCTCCCGGAAAATATACGGTTCCTGTGGGATCGATTTCACCAGAATTTTCAATGAAATCTATCCCACGGGAATCGTTAATTTTTTCAAGATAAACAGTAGCTAGGTAGGCTGGTAGCAGGAGGGGGTTCGGAAAAAATCATGAAATATTACAAGAGGGGCGGGGAGGGGGTGCAGTGAGATTTCACGTTTATTCATTTTTTCGTAAAACGCGCTATGTATTTAAAGATAATATTTTGAAAATTTTTAATATATTTTGAACTAAAAATACACGTGATTTTTGCTAGGGGAATGGGGTAAGTCTAAAATCTGGCCACGTATCACCAGGGGGGAGGGGGGGTTAAAAAATGCTTAAAAAACATCACGTGATCAATGGACGACCCCTTATGTGCTATCCCAGACTATAATCTATCTCTGTGCCAAATTACATCCAGATCCATACAGTAGTTTTTGCGTGAGAGTAACAAACATCCATAATTCCATACATCCTCACTAACGTTCCATTTATAAAATTAGTAGGATTAATAGATTCAAAATGTATTTTTTTGCATCCGTAAAATAAAATAGTTTTAATAGCTACCTCTAGATGTCGCTACGTAGCGCAACCAACGAAATTAAGATCAATATCTCGCATCAAACTCAGAAATTTAAGGTATTCATTCCATAGTTTTAAGGTATTTTAATTTGAAATCATTCTAGAATCGCACGAAATACTGATAAACAGTTCTAAGATTTTTTACTATCTTTAGCTTTACATCAAGCCTTATTATTATTATTCGGTTTATTATGATTACTATTTATAATCCCCTGACACAAAAACGACGGGCTTATAAGTTTGACGTGTCTGTGTGTATGTGTCTGTCTGTGGCATCGTAGCTCCCGAACGGAAAAACCGATTTTGATTTTGTTTGAAAGGTTAATTAGTCGGGAGTGTTCTTAGCTATGTTTGATGGAAATCGGTCCAAGATGGCCGCCGTAAAATGGCGGATTACATATTTTTTCACAACTCCCTCAATATGGGCTTGACTAGTAGAATACTATACACTATGATAAATTTCTAGTCCAAGATGGCCGTTCACACTATTTTTATTGTTTTGTGTCGGGAGTTTTTTAAATTTTTAATTTATATTGTATTGTAATGTTTAGTCATGATTATTGGCCTACATCCCGTTATAATCAAACTAAAGTAAATAAATTATAATCAAAAGTAAATAACAAAAACTAAAGCAGGCAGGTATCAGTATTAATAACATTCTCGGCCATATAACACAGTGGGGTTATCTAGACCCAAACTATGCAAACTAGGCTTTCCATACAAAGCAGGGATGTTGCGTATATTCGCATCCGCATCCGTAATTGCGGAGCTTCCGCATCGACATGTACATCTGTATCCGCATCCGCAATAATCAACGCGGATGTTCATGCAGATGCAGATGTAGTGCAAGTCATGATAAGAAAGAAAGTGGGTGGGGGTGGCGACTGGCGTGTGCCGTAAACAAGTGCTGATTGACCAATAGGAGAGAAGATTTCGGTGACAAGACCCGACACGTTCGTTATTGTGTATAAGGGATGTTGCAGATATTCGCATCCGCAAGCGCTATTGCGGATCATCAGCATTGATTTGGATATCTACATCCGCATCCGTGGATGCGAGCCTTCGAAAATCCGCATCTACATCCGCGTCCGCGGTTGTCAAAAATTCTGCATCCGCAACATACCTAATACAAAGGTTGTCTGAAAGACATTGCTTTTGGCGATAAGACCGCCCATTGTACTTACCACATATTATTATCAATTGTTTCTAATTATGTTTAAATACTGCCCAAAATGTGGTGTAATGTTACCCTATTTATCTATACTAGAAATATAAAACATGTTAAGGGATTTCCCGGAATAACTGACTATTGAAGAATCGAAGTTGGGGAAGTCCCGCACGAGCTATTTACTTGTCTGAATCAGTACAAGTACTTACAGTCTATATTATATTAGAGTCATGGGTCAAGTTTTTAGGCTGTGGACGATTAATTTAAATTTACCAATAACAAAATATTATTATATATAGACTGATATTACGTTAGAGGCCTTCGTCCAGCAGTGGACGGGGATAGGCTGATGATTGATTGATTGATTGATTGATTGTGTTAGAGGGCTGGGACTTGTCGGCAACAGCCTGTTCGAACTTCCCTAACTTTACACTCCCCAATCCATCCGTATAATATCCGTCCATCCGGAGCCGTGGAAATATCGAGATAAAAAGTCAAATACCAAGTTTCATCGCAATCGGTTCAGTACTTTTTGCGTGAAAGAGTAACAAACATCCATACATCCATACATCCTCACAAACTTTCACGTTTATAATATTAGTAGGATATCCCTTCCTTCCATTGCAAAAATAAAGGATCTACCTATCTATAATATCTGACTTTCTTGTAATTTTACCTATGTTTACAAATAAAGCATTCTGATTCTGATCGCCTTCTCGTCTTACCTACCTTTCCCTTTCCATAGGTATACTCCCAATTTTCCCATTTTTATTTTCCCAAAGTGTCCGGTTGCCGGACATAGGTTTGCCCTCTATTACGTACTTTACAAAATATGGATCATTAATACACCTCTGTCTACCACTTAAAATTAATTATACTCAACTATAACAGCGTTAGAAAGCCAAATTAACAGGACAGAGTTTAATTTTTCAACTATGAGCAGAAATTCTAGGTATTATATCATATTAGCAGATAATGTTATCAGATTACAACAAATTATTAATAAAACACTTGTTTATCTACGATATCAATGTCATCATACATCTTTTCCACGATATTTTTTGACGATTACAGACTATAATTTCGGTTATTCGATACTAACTGTTGCCCGCGACTTCGTTTACGTGGAAATTTCAGGGAACACATCCGACGGGAACCGTACATTTTATCGGGATAAAAGTAGCCTGTGTGCTATTTCAGACTATAATCTACCTCTGTGCCAAATTTCATGCAGATCCGTTCAGCCGTTTTTGCGTGAAAGAGTAACAACATCCATCCGCTCTCACAAACTTTTGCCGTTATAATATTAGAAGACTCATGGCACATTAGTAGAGTATTCGACTGCAATGTTAGGGGTCACGGGTTCGATTCCCATTCAGTGTAATTATTTGTTTATATTGGTCTGAGTGTTTCCGTGTATTATAAAAAAGGTACCTAAATATATTTATCGGTGCCCCAAAACTCATAGTATAGATTATGCTTATTTTGGTCTAAAAAGCGCTGGCGCTGGTCCCAATGTCTTAATAAAAGCTGTTCCCATCATCATCCTGCGCGCCTTTTTCCAACTAAGTTGGGGTCGGCTTTCAGTCTAACTACGATACGGCCGAACTTCGATATTTTACATGAAGCGACTGCCATCAGACTTCCACAACCCAAGTACTAGACGATATCGAAGTTCTGTATTTAGACCAGGTTGTCGGACTTTTTAATGCTCCGACTACCCGTAACGAATGCAACAGATGTTCGTATCCTAAGACTAACCTGGCTAGTGTTACTTAACCTTGTAATGTGCTAACTTTCTCGATTACCACTTAGCCACGAGCCCCTCCTACTTTAGGCGCAGTATGGCACATCGTGTGGTTTTAGTCGGTTCGATCTCGATACACCGCCGGACCAAAAACCCCGGTGGGGTTACGGCCCGAGGTTTCCACACGCACAAAAAAGGAGTTCTAGGAAGCGCTGTGGAATGTCCCAAAATATGTATTTATTGAGACTTGTAGATATATTTATAGAATATCTACTGGTCTGGTTTATTATCAAAATAACGAAGTTATACAAACAAAATTACAAAATTTATCGAACGATTAAACTATTCACCATTCCTTCATCGGACTACAAAACGACAGACAGCTCCTTTTTGGTTCGAGTCGCCTATGGAATAAGCTGCCTGCGTCTATTTTTCCACACAATTATAATCCTGGACCTTTCAAAAGTAAAGTGAATAGGTTTCCCTTGAATAGGCGTGTAGGTACCATCTTCAGTTTCATTGTCACTTTCCACCAAACAAACGCGTCTACTGCGTTTGTTTGGTGGAAAGTGACAATGAAACTGAAGATGGTACCTACACGCCTATTCAAGGGAAACCTATTCACTTTACTTTTGAATGATGATGATTTTACTGAATTGAAAAAAAAACTACATCAACAAACTAAAACTCCCAACACAATTGAATATCGACGTATCATACTTACCTGGTTACTGACTGACTTTTACGGTAGTTTTACCAACCTGTGCTGTACAGCGCCGGTCTCACTTATTTTTAGTTAAAACAGTAGGTTAATGCACTTCATTTCAAGGCCCATTCTTGTTTTATTAAGGCTATGTTGCGACTTGAACTAAGTTTTTTGTTACTAAGTGCTGCGATACGATGAAAATTATTGTAGATGGAAGATATTCGAAGTCTATCATTGTATAGGACAGTTCTTTCGAACCATTTTAATTGCAATATGGGTAGACTATGTCTTACAATTATGTGAGCATTACAACATAGCAGTGTATGGTTTAGAGAGATGTGAGGCATACATATGATTACTCTTATTGATATTTGATTGATTACACTTATCCTAACTATTATAGTAGCGAAAGTGAATTTATTTGTTTGTTTGTAACGTTTTCAGTCCTTTTTTCGGGACGAAAAATAGCCTATGTTATTTTTTATAGCTTTAATGATAAATCAGTTGCTCCTCAATCGATTTATTATAAAGCGTGAAAGCGTAACAAAGAAACAAACTCACATTCGCATTTATAATATTAGTTAAGATACCATACGACACCATTCGTATGCAAACAGCGTCGATAGGCTCCAACGAGATCGATAGACTGCCGCACCAACAAGTATTGATCGAGTCCGATCTGCGCTAAGAAGCCGGTATACAGTACAAATGCAGCATTAAATTTTGCTAATAACAGCACTACCCTGACAATATTCCCTATTGTTACTTGTTTTACTTTTGTGGCAACTAGAGTTCTGATATGAGCTGTTAAACTGGTGCCACCGTCAGCATGTTTCTGCGTCAAAACTGTCCGACGCTTATTGATATGACACTTCAATTCAATCACTTACTATACAATATTACTGTACTGTTATAAAATAACTATAAAGAAATAGAGTGATATTTGCTAAAGCTAGGTACTTTATTTAGCAAGTAAGTACTCGAATTGAAGGTAAAACTTTTATCTCCTTTAATTCTAGCGCTAGATTCTGACGTGTTCAGTTATTGCAAAAAAGTCAATAAAAATTCATAACGCGAACACGACTTTTAAGGAGCGCTATAAAATGTATGGATGTACAAGGACGGAATATTTGAATGGTATTAATAGAATAAATTACTCTCAAGTCAAAGTTTATTTTTAGTAAATGTCAGTACGGTAGATACGGTACGGTTTTTGTATGAAATGTTTAGGCATTGTGTTACGCCATAGTCTTGTGAAATTAATCACTTTAATTAATTTGATGATTATCTCTCTCTCTATCTATATGTAGTAGGCCCCTCATGACTGAGGATCGTGTTCATCAATGGGCTGTTAACATCTTGAGTGGATTATCCATCGAATCTCTGAAAATCTTGTGGAGCTTGTTGACAGACGAGTCCTTTACCTAGTCCGTCCATCAGGTTGGTAATCGGCCTCGCGATCGTTTACCTCAAGTTTTACCAGCCTAGTTTTCACTTTGAGAGGATGGACACCTTTGTGCGTTTGGTGGTCTACGGTATTCTCAGCATTAGCCTCCAGCACCACATTTAGAACGCATCAACCCTCTGTATTTCTCGAGCTAAAATAATCCACGTCTTGACACTATAAAGGAAAATAGGGAATATTAATGCTCTGACCGAGATCTAGAGAATATTTTCGCTCTCTCTCTTCCTCTCTCAAGCTTCTAGAACACCGCATGTCGTCCTTCGAATTAGACACCAAGACAGTGTCGTCGGCGTACCGGAGACGAAATATGTTTTCAACCAACAGTAAACCCCTTCTCCCAGTCTTCTAGGGTACACCCATTACGATCAAGATGGTTCATAATTTACTCCATTGCACACAATCAAAGACCTTAGAGTAGAAGAGTAGAATATACAGATATTATTTCGTTTTCATTAAACTTGCCTTAAATTTGAATTTGTTTAAACAATAATTTCAAGTTGTCACTTTTCAACATTTAAATTATTCATATCTACTTAGAGATATTTAACTACAGTCACAAAACACATATTTAAACTACGTCCACGACCTTCATACATTTTTACAGTGAGTAAGGTTTTTCAAACATGTGGCCGTTAAGTGGTTAAAGTAATTGGAGTAATGTGTGAAAATGGACGAATTTGTATGACTCAGTGGTCCATTCACATAGTTTAATTTAGGAATCATGAATTGCTAGTATTTCCGTTCTAGCATAGCATTACCTAATAGGTAGTAACACATTATTGAAATTTATCTTAAATTCAGCATCTCAAATCGCAGGATTAGATCTACTACTTCAACCCGAAGTGGCTTAATCCGAAGGACGAAGGCACTGTCATTGAGACATTAGTAAACCCTTTTCCTTGTTGTGACACTTGTCAAGCACGTCAGACTTCTGGGCATACTTTAACTAAAAACAAGATACTAATTAATGTTTATCAGTGTTTGGATTACTTATTATAAAATGTCTAAGTTTTCCAATTAGCTTATATATCTTTATCTCCCTCTCAATACTCGGGACACCAGTGGTGATGCACATACGTTGCGAAGCCTATATCTTTTTCTTGAACTGGCTTATGGACTTTTTTATGGTATAGGGGCAAACGAGCAGAAGGGTCACTTGATGGTAAATGACTACCACCGCCCATGGGCACCTGCAACTCAAGAGTCACAAGTGCGTTGCCAGCCTTTAAGGTGGGAGTAGGGGAAGAGGACGGGAGAGTGGGAAAGGGAAGGGTTAGGGCCTCCGGTAGCCTCACTCACTCGGCAAAAAAGCAATGAAATCATTGCTTCACTGCCAGTTTTCTGTGAGAACGTGGTATAGCTCCGGTCGAACCGGCCCATACGTGCCGCAGCATGGTTGTCCCATGAAAATATACTCAAAATACAACACATGGTAGTTGTACTGGCTAATTACGGTAGGTGCTTGGCAGGTTGGGTGGCCTGAATACGAGCAAGAAATATTTTTGTTCCCAATATTTTTTTTGTATTTCTGGATAATAGTATTGATTGTATTTTCATCATAGTTGTGACACTACTCAGAAGCACAATGATAACAAGAGATTAAGTAACTTTGAATTACAGACAGTAGGTACATCTAAAATATTTTCAAGACTCTTTTATGTATTATTAGAGTAAAAAATAGTCAGACTTGATGAAATCTTACTAGGTCAAACAAAACTAAGTTGCGGCGATAAACAATGACAATGTAAAAAACAAAAATACAACAACACAACGTATCTTTGCACGTTTAATCGTCGATTGCACAACATTTAGGAATCGTGAATCGACACCTTCGCCTTAACGTAATGATGTCATGTGTTCGCGGGTCCGCGCGCGTTTGCTCGCCAGTCTGTGACTGCATAGCATCGCAATGAGAACTGTATACAAACACAAAACTTATTGCATTACTTTTACATTGTGCAAGTGTTATATTTACGTGCCCACTTAGATATATTTATTTATTATTTAATTTGTACCACTCTAAGTAAGTAGGTATACAAAATTCCGCGAAAAAGGAAGGTAAGTTAAGTGCCGGTTTTAGTTGAACTGTTATTGTTTGGTTAAGGTCAAGGTCAAATTTAATGTTCCAATATTTGTATTGTGTCGTTTTCACTTTTGAAGACGTAGTTAGTGGATATATAACGGCGTCAATGTATAACCTCTAAGAAATGAAAAATGAAATGAAATGTGTTTATTTCAGCGCCATACTAAGACATACATAATTACATAAACATACACTTGATTATATATAACCTCTAAGCGTTTTCCGTTTCAGTTACCCGTCTTGTATTATTTATTTAGTACCTATTTTGTGTTTTTTATTTATTTATCAAAGTACAAAATCATAATTTTTTATAATTTTGATTTTAAAATAGTTAAAAAGAATTTTAAGAAATTGTTTCTATAGCTCCAGGAATTATTGCTTAGATTTGCTTGATCTTCACAAGCTTTTAAATGATTTTACATTTTTTTCAGAACAACAGCTATAAATTATAAATCAAACAACAAATATAACATGACAAGCTATACTAATATAACAATGACTTTCAAGGTCAAGGTCACGCGATATTGAGGCCCCATTATGATGTTTATTACTGAACAACCCCGTTGAGTTTCCAATTGAAACATTTTAAAAGATACCTAGAAAAAAAAAATCCTGAGTGAATTTTCCACGATCACGACACATTTTTTATTGAAGTTGTTAAGTGCTTTTTTTTATTAAAAGGCATTTTGTATTCCATTGTACAGCCACTAAGAAAATGTTTTTAATATTTCTTCGACACGCTGTACACTATTCAAATCAATCGGATACATAAATTTCTTAAAATGTAATACCTACCTAGGAAAATACTTCTGAACTGATCTTTTATGTCACAAGTATTGAGCTTAGCTGGAGGGGTTTACAAAAATACTAATAATGTGTGACCCACGTTTCTACTATTCCTAAAAAAAGGTAATATATAAGGCAGATAAAATGCGAGTTTTAGATCAAGTGTTTCTAGTTAGGTATAGATAACGTTACCGCTTACTTAAAAATATAAAATTGGAACCCAAATAATCGCGCAGGGTACGGTTCCACAGGAATTTCCTCCCGCGAACGCTCCGGCGGTAGGATGAGGTTTCCCTGGGTCCTCTGGAATCCAATCAATCATCAATCATGAATCAGCCGGGACCGATGCTTATTTGCCACCGACGGGATATAAAAATTAACTAAACTGAGTGCATTCTAAATAACGTGTGTTTTAAATTAGAACCAATTGATTCACGTAACTAGGAATTTATCACGATAATTAAATCGGGTTTAATTTAGCCCGAGAACTAGCTCACGTTAAATACGTATTCGGTTTTCGGATTCTTTTACAACATTTATTCGGCTTTGGGTTACTATTTATACTTCTCATATTCATCTATATTTCTTACCAATGGAGGGGACTCGTATCTAGCAATAGAACCTCGATTCTCCTTCGAACTCCTCTGTGAGAGGGTTAGAATTGAAGTTTGTTCGTCTAGATTGCCCAACCTGCTAGTCAAACTGACAGGAAACCGGAAAATGGAAGACTGCTATTCTGATAGAAGTCTTTGGAGCCCTATACTGATTTTAAAAGTAAGAGTTTTTACATTTAACAATATAAATTGGTGAATGATGCACTTTAATTGATTGAAATGGATATGTATGTAACGCAATTTATTTCATATAATAGAATTATACTATAATTCAATGTAACGCTTCAGTGGTTTGAATGAAAAACGAATCTGTGAGTTCAGAAACGAATAAAAGTAACTATTCCATAACTATACCAAGAGCGGTTGGCCTTGACACCACGAAGGCATTGTGTATAGCTATTTATAGACTTGAGAAAATTCTCATCAAATTCAATGAGCCTTTGGTAACCACAACTTCGTATAAACAATACATGGATTATATTGATTAGATTACAAAAGATATGAAACCGAATACAACATTAATATTCAGAAAGCGAACTGTTCACTTGTTGAATACTGTACATACATGTATTTATAATAGAAGCTGGTGAAGTTTTATGAGCTCTTGAAGATCAGTGTGTGAAAGTAGCTCGTTAAATACGTCCTGTTAGTAACTTGTCGTCTGACGATACAATTGAGTGGGATATCTTTTGTTGACTCTTGTATCATATGTTACAATATAAAGGTACATAATTTATCGTTAAACCCGTCCGTTCTACGAATTTTGTCTTGTGTATTTTATCCAGCAATTATTTTCAAGATTCTGAAAGAATGCCATGATGGATGACAGCCGTTCTAATTGCATGGATATAAACGCCGGCGTCCCACAAGGTCCTATCTTTTATTAAATATTGTTTCTACTGCCTATCAATCGTATGATCTTTATCGATTTTATTATTTGCTATGTGGATGATGGTACCAGAGATACTTACTACACATCGTGAGCGTGACGATTTTATAGAAACTAAATTCCCTCAAGATTACAGTATTGGGTTTTGCTACGCTCGGATTTCTATAGGCGCCAAATTTCTATAGGCTGCAATAACAATACCTTACCAACAGGCTGTGTTTATTTGCCACCTTTCTAAAAAAATATGTTTCTTAATATAGAATATTTGACAATTCTTCACAATTTTTATCACATAATCATATATTTATAACAATCAGGATAACTTTCAATTATCTTCCCTTTTGTGGTGCTATAATACTGAATGGCTATATGAACTTGCCTGGTCTCAGTTGAAACCCTTGGGAGGCCTAAACTTGGACTGCCTTTTAAAGCACTATTACAGTTTAGATATGATATTTGATATTTACGGTCTGATTTTTAAAATATTAATCTATCCATCCTCAAGTGTCGGTGTAACGTTTAAATAATTTCGCGATCGTTAAATAACATCCTCACTACACCAACCTTGTCTAAAGCTGCCATCAAACCGACATCTTTCCTTGAATTTAAAATAAGTGACGTAAGTTCCCATGTCAAAAAAAAAAACATAAATTAAGCCTACAAGCTGAACATTGCGTCCGTTCATATGACTCAGATGACCTCACCAATTATGGAGACGAATTGTCTTGACAAGATTTTAGGCTTATGTACGTAAGACATACGTTCAATGTGCTTCATATTAACAAACATCTGTAGAATAGATAAGTGAAGTTATACAAAGCGTTTCTCTTAATATTTGACGACTTCCACACACATGAATAATTATAGTTTAAAAAACTAAAAAACACGCTTTTATAGAAAGTTCAACTAAAAAAATAAAAAATTTAATCGAATTATTGCATTGTCAACGGTCTTTGACGGGTTTGCAAAATTGGAATGAAATCTGGCCGTTTAAAGTGGGTCAAAATCGCCCCCAAAGGAGTCGATTACAAACATACAAGTGAAGTTAATATAAAGCGTGTAAAAATATACTTCAACATCATCTAGCCAAGACCGCGTGCCGGTCTGACCGCGGTCCTCTAGACATTATCATCTAACCTGTTCGCAGGATCCTCCAACAAATAAAGAATACTAGTAACTTTGGTCACACATTACTGATTACTAGTATTCTTCTTAACTTCTACAGCTAATCTAAATGCTTGTGTTAGGAGTGAATGCACGTGCTACTCTGTAAAGTACGAACCCACAACCATTTGATCGCTAGTATGACGCCTTATCCACTACGCTACCATTGCTGAAAATTTTCTATGATCACAAGAAATACATTTATGTGATCCTACTGTGGGTCAATCCAGGTCAGGAGATGGTTCTCGTCGGCCTTAGCCATTACGCTGCTGCCCTTCGAAGCCCCTGCTTACAAACAAAATAACAGTACGACAGTAGTATCTTCTTCTTATATATTAATGCGTGAAGATAATTCAAGTTTAAGTATAGAAGTACGGAAAGCTAAAATTTTTAAACAATATGTTTTACAAATTTAAAATTTACTTGAAAACGACTACAACGAGCTAAACGCGTCCAGTATCAATGTAGATCTGTCATAGTACTTAAGTCTATAGAATGACAGTTTAGGTTATACTGGCCAATGAAATTAACCAAAAATTAATTATGGTCGAAGTTCGACCACTAGGCGATCTCTAGTGAAATATATATAATAATCTTCTGTAAAGTGGAGGTTCTTACCACGTAATAAGACATCTCAAATTCTAGCACAGATTTGTTGTGCTTAACCTCCCATACTTTCTATAGTCTTGTATATAGTCCGAAAGTGTTATAACATGGCGTCTCTGATATCTTATGATTAAGTAGATGTAAGATAATAATTTATTTCACCGCATTCCAGTGTTAAAGGCAAGTCATAAAAGCGTTGCGACCTGTGTATTGTGAACGTTGTTATCAAGCTCCTTATCAGTCATCAGTAAGCTGATAACATTGCACACATTTGAATCTCCGGTGTAAATGCGGTTTCTTCGCAATTAAGATTCTTCATGCGAATATTTTCTATTTCATTGTATGGAGAAGGTTACTGTGAAGGTACCGTAGTAGAGGCATGGGTATAATAAAGTGGATAATAGACAAAAAAGTACAAGTTTTTTTTTAATCGAACCTCTGGTTTGTTGTGTCATTTTATAATGATATCCCTATGACGTTGTAACTAGTTCTGTAGCATAATTTTACACATTTATTTTCTCATTATTTCGAAGAATAATATATAAAGTTATAATTAATAGCAACCACTATACATTTATAAAGAATTTTAATCTTTGCGCAATTTAATATCTTATGTCACGTGACAAAGTAATTCATTTTGTGACTTGACCACGACGTATATAAATATTTAAAAAAACAACTATTATAAAGGTATTTTTTAACTTTAAGTTTTATTATAACAAACCTCTATTACGACAAGGCTCTTATTTCCCTACCAAAAATTACATTCGGCATTATAATTTCCTTAGAAACGCCAATTGTAATTATTAATAAATTTCTAACAATTTCCGAAATAGAGGTTTATCGAACGTCTAGCTCATCATCGTCTTTCTGGTCTTTTCCAAGGGTTTGGGCTGGTTTTTTTATGGCCTGCTTGACGCCAATCCTCCTTGGGAATGTAGTAATTTTAAGACGGGAAAAAGGGGAGAAGGCATATTTGTATGAAGAAAAAATGGGTAGGGAGAGGAACCAAGGGTGAGGGACACCGCAAGTCTCGAATGGGGAACGGGACTAAGACTGCAATAGCTCGCTGAGGCCGGGGTCGTGTACCCGAATGTCCTGTATTTCCTGTGACCTTCTACGTAGCGTCTACTTCTCTATAAATAATAAATGATGGAATGAACACAGAATATATTAAAGAAAATACCTACTAATGTAGATCATTCACAAGGCTTACTCACTCAGTTCTAGGTTAAGTTGGTCAAGTTCAAGATTAATCATTGAGTAGAATAGATTACGCACACATAAAGTCGATTGGTTTCTGACAAATTACCAAAGTAATTTGAACAATGATGAATTATAAGATAAGTGTGACATTATCTGGCATTATCTGCGATAAACAGTCTTAAAGAAAGGCGTGGCCACAGTTTGGGGTCGTAAGACTCGGTAAGTAGACCCCGCGATCAAACGAATGACGTAAGTTCTAACAAATTGTGCGGAAATTTGAGTTTTTTAAAACAAAACCTTAGTTTAAAACTGACAAATTGAACTTGAAAATTTACCGGTAAAGCTAATATTTTGGAAGATAGAGGGATGATATGAATTAAACTACAAGCATTTAATACCAAGAATGTCAGGATATGTCGCGAAATGTCCGCGAAAAAAAATAAAAACAAAAAATCATTGAAAATGCCGATAATATATGAAAATGTTTTCAAAGAATATTTAGTGGTTTTTCTTCCAGCTAACTTGATTATTTTTCGGGTAGATAGGTATAGAAAACGCTAAGTTTGTCGTCCTAAAAGTGACCCCACCATTTTGTAAAAGTACTTGCACAGCAGGTAGAAATCTTCTAGTATACATATATGTATGTATATCATTTTGGAAATCACTTCAAGATCGCTACCCAGAACTTGACTTTGTAGTAAGTTCACTTGGAGCTTATGTTTTTACAGCTACCTACATAAGTAAGGCAGACAGTTAGTTTGTCAACTAGTAAAAAAGCTGAAAATCGGCTCATAATCAACATTATTCAGGACTAGCCATCCCTGCAGTTTCACCTGCGTTTATGGTCACTGCTCCGCTCCTATTGGTCGTAGCGTGATTTTCTATAGCCTTTCTCGATAAATGGGCTATCCAACACTAAAAGAATTTTTCAATTCGAACCAGTAGTTCCTGAGATAAGCGCGTTCAAGCAAACAAACAAACAAACTCGTCGTTATAATATTAGTATAGATTATAAAATTACCATCGTAATGTGCAAAATGCAATACTTAATTCAATTCTTTATATCGAATGATTTATCAATATCGTTTTTATGATACCTAATACTTCTTTTAGTTTATATAAAGGACATTATTATAGAGTTAATGTTATACATTGTTCGCGTATAGCCTCCTTCGTTGTTTTTTAAACACGTAGACGGTAATATCCGGTGGCTATTCCACCGACATACAATAAGACCTTTGTTGTCATCGGCCAGTTAATCATAGGAATGGGTCAAACTGCTAACTAGTATAAATTTACTTAGAAATACTGTGTTCTTTATAATTAGTACCAAACATTACACCCGTGCGAATCTGGGGCGGGTCACTGTGGTCAATGGGTACTTAAGTAACTAAGTAAGTTAAATAGTTGCTTAGTACCTATTACCAATTTTTTAATACCACAATGTTTGTATTGGGAAAGATCTTCACGTCAGCGTAAAATAATAAAATTATTTGATTTAAGATTTATTTTTTAATTATTGGAAGGGAGTGTATTTAGTAATTTGCGTTTAAATGTTCGTATTGCGATCACGGATAAGTCGTTCCGCAGTAGTTTAGCTAGTTTTCTATTTGGCATCATCATATCTGGCTAATATTACATAGATACTAACTTCTTGTATTCACAGAAAGTGAGAGTCTTCTATATTTCGGAATCTGATGTTAACACCTAAAATACCTAGATACTTTAAGTGTAGGCTCTCTGTTGAAAGTAGGCTAATTAATATGAATATCTTAACTGAGTTATCAACCAGCCAACTAGGTACTTATTGCCGAACTTAATTTCCCCACCGCTCGTAATTTACCGTATGTTGAAATATACCAAATGCTGCTTTCTGACATTTGAATTCCCTAAATCTTCAGAACCAGCAGCCGCTCCTGGACGTGGTCCGGGAGCGAGCACGCGAGCTGTGCTCCGGCGCTGACGCCGCCAGCGGTGAACGCGTCGAGCAGAGAACCAGAGAGCTCGCAGACCGGTGGAACGTCGCCTGCGAAGGTGAGTCACACAACCCCTTTTCTGAGGGTTTTCATCTTACCCTTTATTTATATATAGTAATATTTTCTTATCAAGACTTTATAAGCCAGTTCAAAATTATCAAAAAGTTTTTTTAATGATATGTGAAAAACTTAATGGCCATAAGTTGTCGTGTACATCGTACCAGGTATACCGGGACCTCAGAGATCACCAAGGGCCTCTAGCTGGTAGGCTTCTGTTTACAGAGTACTGTATGGTTTAAGTGTGTCAGATATCAATACTGGTTCAACCCCATTAAATTGTTTCCTTAGACTTTGTGTAAATATGGAGCTGACCAATTCAAGCACCAAAACCCAAAGTCACCATATAGTACGCATCATATGACAAATTCTTTAATAGTCAATTAATGAAACTTTATTTTGCAATAGGTCTCGCCAAACGAGCTGCAACAGCAGACCAGCAACTGCATCGCTGGAACCAACTCCTGGACGTGCAAAGAAGCCTTGGGGGTGCCATCACTGCTGCGTCAGATAGGCTGAGACAACTCGACGCGAGTCCAAGCACCAGGCGACGGGCCGTTGACACCAGGCATGCTCTACAGGTCAGAATCCGAGATATAATAACTGAATGATGTTTTAGAATATATTCTTAAATTCCTCAGGGACATAGACTCGGCATGTGTTTCGCAAACACTGGCGAAGTCGATAAATAGTAGTCGTAGAGGAATTCATTGCTATAGACATCAATCTGATCAGTGAGGGACTTCGGCATAATGGACAAGCCTTGGATAACTCCAAGGACAAGCTTATACGGCACAGGAAAAAGTTGTGTCAGTAGCTCAATCTTATCCACAGGATTTTCTAAAAGTCATTAAAAATCTCGGCAAATTTTATTATTTTTTCTTATGACCCATATTTATGATAGACCTAATCTCAATTATGTCTTTTGATGTACCCAGGAGCTACAAAGTGAAGTATCAAGTCTCGAGGAGACCAGAGACGAACTACTCGAACACGCTGATTTCGTAGTCAACCTTCTGAAACCACACTCCAAAGACGCTGCAAAAGACACTGAGAGGAATGTCAAGGAACTCGTAGAAGCTTACGAGAAGTAAGTTGTGTGTTTGTGTGTGTATGTGTGTGTTCTGTATTATGGATTGTAGAAGCAGGAGTGGTGCTGTGTTGGTAGTTGGAAGCAGGTAAGGTTATATTTGAGTAAAGTTTATTTCCCAATCATTTTTATATTTCGTTAAAAAATAAACGCACAATTCCATTAGAGCTGTTATCTGACAGCTAAGAAGCCTTAGAGGAAAGTTATTTGTTTGACCGATTTACTTAACTAATAAACGGCCCAACAAGTCTTGATGATTTATACATAGTTAGAATTGTTTTGATATCGCGAGTATCAATAATATACAAATATTTTCCGGCATTAAACGTCTTGTAAATGTATTTTTCTTCCAAATTAGTGGGATATCAAAATATTTAGTTTTAATATTATTAAATACTCAGACTTTTACTATAAGGCTTGTTCTAAATGTGCTTAATTCACATATCTTTGTAATCAATGAGTCATTTAAATTGGGTAAATAAACTTTAATTCTGTTTTAATGTTTCCTGTTTGCTGTCATAGCATTACGACATTGAAGGTAAGTAATTTAAGTTAATTTAAGTATGTGATTCGATAGGTATCCACTTTTAGTGTCAAAGACAATATTGAATGCATTAGGCCGTTTACTTATGTGTGTAAAAATAATAGACAAACTGTGAAAGCTTCGCTGGATGTATAATGCTAATACATCGTAAAACAATAATAATACGTCAGTATAAAACACTTTTTATACATCCATCATCACCTTAATTGCCAAATTACTTTCAAATAAATAAATTACAAATCATGCTGATTTAAATAAAAATTAGTAGATAGAATGCCGGTTTAAATGAAAAAAATAATTTCAAATATCGAATTTCGATTTCGATCGAGATTTCTATCAAATTAAATACAAAAGACTGGCATAAATTACGTTACTTTAAATGTAATATAAGTGGATCAAAATGAAATAATAAGTACTCGTTCGTGCGTTGATACTTAATAAATGAATATGAAGGACTGACCAGTAATTACAAGCATACCAGATGCATATTATCATCATCATCGTTATGTCATCGTTATTCCTGACTGTACTTAGACATTATGTGGAATGTATTTTTAGTTAATCATTTACAATAACATTGGTGTTGATAACAGAGTTTTTATTTAAGCAAAACTTCTTTAGGCACGTCTGTACTCTTTTGCTCTGAGGAAAAAGCACTGAACTCGTTACCGTCACGATAATAATACATATATAGATTCAATAGAGGGCGCCAATCTAAACTTTGAATTTTGTCAACTCCTTATTATATATATATATATACGCGCCACGCGAGATTTCATGATACATAAAGTTAAATGCTTTTGTTGGAAGCGGTTTTTCGCCTGTAATGTAGATACTAGATGTATGTAGTTGGAATTGGTAAACTCTTATAAACTCCTTCTCTTGGTAAATAGAAAGTTTTTTTTACGTTTTCGCATCTACTACTTGTATGGTACATGGTACATGCGAAAACGTAGGTTTACACCAGCAAAACTATTCATACTACTACAAAAATATTAGATAAACGACAAGGGTCATTACTCTTTGTGGTGCGTAGGAGTTTATTTTCTCATTTACCTAAATGTCATCTAGACTTCTAGAGGACGGCTGCACTGAGTTTGCTACGTGACGGCAAATCCAAATTGCAAAGTGTATTGTTCTTTATTTAAAATTTAAATTATTTATTCTAGGAACGTACACATATATTATTATCGTGACGTTAGCTTCGAAAATAATTCTAGAATAAAAGTTCAACTTTGTTCTTTGAATGTGAATCTTATGTTATTTAGTATAAAGTAATAAGACAAACTTTTCAAGACTTAGGATTTTTTACTGACTTCAAGGTCAAATTGTGTATATTATGTAACGCCGTAGGAATATTTTCACCGTTTGTAAACATTTTTTTCGACCGATAAACACAAATTCTACACTTGTAAAATTCACACTCTCGGACTAGGTTATAATCAATTACATAAGCAAATTACGTTATTTTAAGTATACTGTATTCATGCAAACTAATAGCAAACAAAACAACATTATATTAATAAAGAGGTCCTTGTCGTATGAAAAGTAGTTTTTAATACGACAACCTTGTCGTATTAAAAACTACTACAACGATGATACGATGACAAAGTTACGAGAATTTCCACTTACAACATGTCACCGCTAATAAGTTTCGATAAATCTTTACGTAGGTGTACAAGCCAAATAAGTTAAAAATTACAGAGTCATTAACCCCATAATTGTGAAAGACGAATCGCTACGAATCTACGAACCAATTATTGTAAAATTGGCAACCTAGCAATTGACAATTGGAGATCTTGTAACACAAACAATACCTCATTATTTCGAAGACGACAAATTACCTATAATGACTGGGGAACCAATGATCGTTACTAGATAGATACAGGACGTCAGGTCACTCTATTTATTCGAACAAAAGTAAAACTGGTTTTTGAAAGGTCAAGGTCAGACTTCAAGTCGAATATATTTTCGTTCCGAACGAAAAGTTATTCGACTTGAAGTCTGAATTAAAATAAAATAATTAATGTCCACACCAACATGTATTCTTAGGCACATTAACGGTTCTGTTTGCAAAAATGTTATTTCATAAAAAAGTAAAAGACCTTAAACACAAATACCATATTTTACATTTTTCGAATTCGAATCTTTCGAATTTAAACTCGCAAATCATGCAATAGAAATTATCATGAATTACTATTTCACCCTGCACACGCCATGCTGAAATATAATAAAATTATATTGCATTAAGTTCCGTGACTGAAAGATACAGTATTATTTACTTAAATTATAAAATACATATCTGAAGTTAAACAATGTATTACTCAATTTTTATTAAAAATATTTTCTTTTTCTAATAAATAAAGGACTGTAGGCGCACATTTTATGTCAGGTAGATACTTATTAGCAAGTTAGTAAAAAAATAGTAACAATAAATGTAATGTATGCTTAAAATTAGTGACACCAATTGTTAGTTGACTGATATGACATAGTATTATTTCGAAATGTAAGATATTTTTTAGGTTTTTCTAAACTTATAGAATAAAATAATCTTTATTGTACAAAAATGACATATTCCTTAAAATAAATACACAAAGTGAATATGTGTGTACAAAGGCGGCCTTAGCAATCTCTTACAGGCACACTTTGGATGGACAAAAACGACATTAGATAGAAGAATAACGGGTACTTATGGTGTAAGATAGAAGTAAAGAGAAAAAGGCATTTAGTTAAGAGGAATTATAACATGTTATAAAACTAATTACTTTATTAAACCTTTCTTAGATCTTCATCATAATCGTTATCGTTTTATTACTGCTGTGATGTTATCTTGGAATCGATCAGCTTTGTTGTATAAATTCCAAAAACTAGACGGTCGATCTTATTTTCTTAATCACTTTGTTTTCGTCTGAACTCAATAACAGATCCTTAGACTATATTAAGGTTCATTTAGGTTTCCTTTGTCCAGTAATTGGCCGTAACAGCTCTGCAGTGAAGACAAGTTTTTCTTAACTGATTTCACCGTTACTCTCAATGTAAAATGTCCACTTTTGAAACTCCCGTTGTAACAATTTATGTTTTTACGGTGATTCATTTTAAGCGCTGGAGGTTTTGGGTGAGATAAAAGTAGGTATTTGTAGGTTGTCGTAACCGTTTTGGTACTTTCCTACTTTATTATGTAGTGTCTATGTTAACCCAAACATGGGTGGGCTTGAATGGTTTAAGAAGTATAAACCTCTATAGCTAAGCTAAATAATACTGACCGTAAAACACACAGCCCGCCTAATTGTAAAAAGCAGAAAAAAATAGCACTATGCTCATTAATGTATCCACGGTCCTAAATCGGGAGGAAGTACTGGACTATTCAGGCGGTTCAAAGGAGTAGAAATATGTTAAAATAACAATAGCTTGAAACACCTCGCACACGCCGTCTGATCCCAAACAAGGCAGAGCATGCACTGTGGTAACCAGGCTGCAGATACAAACATATTATAGATATATATCGTAAGTCCCGATCCCGTGGGAATAGCAGGATAAAAAGTAGCGTATGCGTTAATCCAGGTCTCCAACTATCTACACACCAAGTTTCATGGGATGTAAAAGTTTAGATGAATGGATGGATGTTTGTTACTCTTTCACGCCAAAACTACTGAACCGATTGCGATTAAACTTCGTATGTAGATAGCTGGCGATCTGGATTAACATATATGCTACTTTTTATCCCGATATTCCCACGGGATCGGGACTTACGCGGGTGAAACCGCGAGGCGCTGCTAGTAATTAATAAATAATACATCTGTTAAATTTGTTGGCTCTGTGTGGTGATATTACCGACCCCAATATCCTTACATAAAAAAAATATATTGGTAAGTAGGCCATTTAGCCGATGAACTTTGCCAAAAAAATTCCGGAAGAAAATCTCTTGGCATACCAACCAGTAGTTGACAGCTTCGCTCGCGACTTGAAACAACAAAAATATTTGCTTTTCCTTCAAAACATCATCAATTATATCTCGTATGACTATAACTCAAGGTTCATATTTGTCTGTATGAATTACATCATCGACACGTTTAGTTTTATTTTTTTTAATTTCTCGGCGTCCAACATTCTCGTCCGTTCACTTGATATTTTACAGTTTTGCTGTTTTCCGTTGACATTTTGATGGACAGCTTTAAGATATTTTAGTAAATTAGGTGTATATTTATTGACTTTGAAACTTCTAAAATAAGATTCCCCTAAAACTTATTATTATATTTGTCGGTAAAACCCGCAGTAATTCATCAATGGGCTGAGCTGTATTTTTGAATGATTTAGGTATATTTGAATTGGTAAAGAAATTAGTTTAGGTTACCCACCTAGTGTATTTTTAACCGACTTCGAAAAGGAGGAGGTTCTCAATTCGACTGCATGTTTTTTTTTATGTTTGTTACCTCAGAACTTTCGACTGGGTGAACCGATTTTCATGATTCTTCTTTTATTTGAAAGCTGGTGCTTCCCGTGTGGTCCCATTTCAATTTGGTCCAGTTCTGACAATGGCATCCATGAGAAAACCATATATAAGTCTTTTATGGAAAAGTTTTTTTTGTTGAAGTCGGTTTTTTTTTAAAGAATTATTACATACCGATCTCTTTAATCTCTATCAAAAAACAATGTTAATTTGATTATTATTATTATTATAAAAGCCATATTTTTCCCAAATATTTTCAACAATAATCCTTGCTGAATTTTTTAAAAGCGCTTATTTATATTTAACCAACATTAAAATTCCTTACAAAAATATCACTGAGCATGTGACTGGCAGAGTGGAACACAAAGTTACCCTTGCATCTCAAACAAGCCAAAATAAACTTTATTGCAAGGCAGTAAACAGAATAATGCCTCATATAATATTGTGTTAAACTCAGCGAACCGTTGTTGCCAAAATCCTTTTTCCTGACTCAAAGATTGTTTCAAAGCAAATTGAACTGTTTGATGTTTGTAATAAGAGAGATATTTGTAGAAATCAAGTGTATTGAATTAATGGTGTTCATACGACGTCTGTATATGGAATATTCAAGTGGTACATGTGTTGGCAGTTTTTAATTGGCAATATGAACAAACCGATGTAACGTTACATTTTAAGGGCTTTGCTTGCGTTACTGTCGATTTTGTCAGTCAGATGAGAACAATACTTTTTTCTGAATAAAAACTAAAAGTAAGGCTTTCTTTTCGGTACCCCTGATATACTATGCAAAATTTACTATGCAATGTTGGTCTGTTGAGTAATTAAGGCTTGAAAATGTAACAAACAACTCACATTCATACGTGTAATGTTTAGTAAGGATGTTGGCACAACGTTTTTTATGTCAATGTTATGTTTACGAACAAATTTACAATTAAGTATGTATCAGTATCGTCAAATATCGCTAAGACACAGTACCGGTAGTATAGGTACGTCACAGAACGTAGGATTTATCTCTCTATAAAAGGGTTTCTACATAAAATATACTGGACAATAAGTATCTTTACAAAATTTAAATGGGACCATTTCGGAATTTTAAATCCCCTTCGAACAAAATAATTTTGCAGATCCGTCTATATATGACGGAGTTATGCCCGAACATACATGAAAAAAAAAATTTTTTTATAGTATATGGGGCAAACAAGCAGACGGGTCACCTGATGGTAAATGACTACCGCCGTCCATGGGCACCTGCAACTCAAGAGTCACAAGTGCGTTGCCGGCCTTTAAGGTGGGAGTAAGGGAAGGGTAAAGAGGGGGAGGAGAGCGGGTTAGGGCCTCCGGTAACCTCACTCAATCGGCGAAAAGCAATGCAATGAGTGGCATCACTCCGGTCGAGCCGGCCCATACGTGCCGAAGCATGGCTCTCCCACGATAAATATGTAGCTATAAACATTAAATTTGAGAACTTCCTCTGAACTCGGTTAAAATATTTGTTACTTTAGATTACTAAATAATGTTTGTTGATAAACAAGCATCGTGACCATAAGATAAGATAAGATATTTATTCACTAATTATATATTACATTAGGTAATAACAACAAAAGGCAGCCCGACATATTTGCCTATAATAAGCATGCAAAATTTTGTTACAATAAAAACTTTCGTGAGTGATATTCATGTTTATTAGAGATTATACGGTTTTACTCACGTTTGTATTTCGGGGATGCCCGACTAGTTTCGGACCCGACGGGGGCCCTTTTTCAAGGAGTGAAGCGTCTTGCCGCGACACGAGTGTGACGCCTGACACCGTCGCGGCCGAAACTAGTCGGGCATCCCCGAAATACAAACGTGAGTAAAACCGTATAATCTCTAATAAACATGCAAAATTTTACTTAAAACTATGTTTATAACTAAAAAAAATCATTAATGGTGTAAAAAAAAACACTTTCAAGTAGCCTAATAAGTTTAGGCTAATGGTAATTCTCTTATTACATGAGGAATATGATTATAAAAGCTAAGCCACGTATTTTATACATAGTCTTATTCCTAAATCATTCGCCTTCCAAATATAAATATACTACCTCTAAAATGCGTGATATTAATCACAGTTCTAAAACTTATTTCACAATTCTAGATTCCATACGTACTTCGTATATAAATAAGTTTTACCTCGAATTAGATTTTTATAAAACTTACAATCAAAGTCATGGCTACATTCTCAGCCGATGGTAATTACTCAATTTAGACTTTGGCTACATTTTTCTTTAATTATATTATTTACTTGCACTAAACAGGCTGGCATCAGACTTAATCACAACAAAGGCTGAACCTTATACTCACAAATAAATCTGTATGTTCAACATCGCGACCCCAATTTCGTTTTGCATGTCGAACATAATCAAATCATATGTCAAACTATAGCCATTTCATTTCAATGTCACAGTTTTATTGACATTGGGAAATACAGTAATAGATTGATTATTCGACTCGACCGTAAATTAATCATTAATGGTAATTTTTAATAGTATTATAAATGTTTCTATGGACGTCTCTAGGCGTCGTAAAAATAAATCTGACTTTAACTATGATGAAATGTTATTCATAGGACCACATGCTCCCGGCATGATGTGGGCACCAATAATAGAGCTTTACCTCGCAAGCATTTGTACGAAAGTATTAAAAAACATTTGTAGCTACTAAATATAAGAAGAGAATCAAGAAAAAATTCGGTCGCTTAGTTGAATTATTTTCATAAAATAACGAATGATTTGTTAACATAAAAATGTTTATTTTGCTCAGATATTGCAAATTAAATTTAAGAAAAACTTAAGAATGCTAACAACTCAGATAGAAAGAAAAAAACGAATTGCCTTTCTACAAAACGTTGCCTAACTCAGGTGTAAACCATTAAAAACTTTGAAAAGTTATCGTTTGCAACTAGTTTTTTCGTTACATACCTTATATTATGTATTACAAGACGATAAATATTTAGACAGCTAAAATGTAGTTGACACTAATGTACCTACCTACCACACCACATATAATTTTTTTACAGATTAGGTTTATCTAAAAAAAAACTAAAAGCAGGAGCAAACGTTAAAAAAAAGCCCTTCAGCTTATGTTAGTATAGATTGCGGATTGACAACGTTTTTCATATTGGAGAATAGCCTCGTAATAGCGAAGAGCTTTATTAATAACTAGCAGTTCCCTTAGCATGTATTGTACATATTTATATATTTTGCGCGGAACCCTAATTCTTTTTCCAAAATAAAAGTAGCCTAAGTTACTCCTTATAACACCAGCTATATGCCAGTGTAAGTCGCGTGGGAATCGGTCCACCCGTTCCTGAGATTAGCTAAAACAAACAGACAGACAGCCAGACAAACAAATTTTTAAGAACTGATTTTTAGGCATAGGTATCGTCCAAATAACTGTATGAGCTTAAAAAAATCTTATTTTGACATTACAAACCGTCAATTGAATTTAATTTATTTGTATGGATAACAATAACTTATGTAATTGGTATTTATTAAATACATGCGGTAGTACCTATTCACGACGACCGGGCGACCCTTTGTCAAAGGGGTGAAACGACATGTCGCGCCGGTGTCAGTCGCCACATGGGCGCCACATGTCTGTCACCTGTCGCGCTCGAAGTTTGTCGGAAATCCCCGACTTTATAAAAATAGTCATCGATCTTTCCATCTTTAATAAATAAAATAAGGCAGGTACTCGAAGAGCCAATAACATTTTCTGTCCTTGTCCCCTAATTACTGTAGCATGAAAATATTAAACAATTTATATACTCGTACGCTGAAGAAGAAAACTCAAACTAACAGAAGTAGAACTATACGGTATCAGTACCTATATTCATTATAGAAAAAATAAAACTCAATTAAGAACAGTTAGTAAGTTATTAAAGAAGTATTCAAAGCTTATAAAATGTCAGAATGCAATGGTACGTCACTGAATAGTCGGTTAATTTCATCCTAGTTTCACTCGCTGTAAATACTCTTCGTTCCCACGTGTATAGGCGTACCGAGGCGAGTGCCCTGGCTTTAGCAAGCTTACGTAGTAAGTACTAAGGTAATATTGAGTCATTTTTTTTTATTTCTCCCCCTCCTGGACTGACAAAATCAAATTTTGCGCGCTCCTGGGATGACAAAAACAAATTTAGGTTACCCCCCCCCCCCCGGCCTAAACTCTGGGTAGATTGGCTACCCATATGTACATTTGTTACAAAATTAGAAAAAGTTGACCCAAAAAATCATTACGCAATCAATGACACAGGATCTTAAAACGATTCCTCGTAAAAATAGTACACGATACACAACAGACTTTAAGATCTTAAGAACAGAGTATAATTTGCATAATACATCTGTCTTAGACCATGACATCACCTTGCTAATAAAACAGCCATCTTATTAAAATAACCCTAAGAACTAAGTGAATGACGTCACCGCAATATCTGTGCAGCATCAGTCATGAAGTCGTTTTAAACATAGTAGGTAAGTGTCGTGAGAAACCTGCTGCTACGCTATTAATATATGCGTTAATATCCTTGATTACTGTCCAGAACACATTAATAAAATTCTTGACAGTTTTGCCCCGCGCTGCTTCGCTCGCTTGTACCTACATATTTATACATTTTGTGCGGAACCCTAATTCTTTGAAATATATATAAGTAGCCTAAGTTACTTCATATAAAACCAGCTACCTGTCAGTGAAAGACGCGTGGAAAACGGTTCCGAAAATTATCCGGAACAAACAGATAGATAATTTTTTTATCCGCATTTCGTTTTCTTATTGCCTTAAAAGCCGTAGACGAATGTCAACCTTCTTAACTATATAGCATAATCAGGTATCAGCATTTCTACCTTTACCTTTGAAGACAGTACTTCAATAAGAAAGAGATCAACTTCAGGTCCTTGATTTCTGCTAAATACAACATAAACAAGCAAGGAATTAAGACAGTATGTTAGCTCTTTGCAAAAAATAAGATAACGACCTATTGACTAGACCGACCTAGACTAGCCTAGACTGAGCTTTCGCCATCTACTTTCCCTTTCCAAATTACGTAACTGTGTCAGAATGAACGCTAGGCTGTTAGGTTGTCAATACTATTAACGTAACAAGAACACTTTGTATCTAACAACAGTACAACACTTAATTAACTGCATTTGTGTTACGCCTATCAAAGTCAAGTCAAACAATTTGGCCATCAATTTACTTTTTTAATATCAGCCTTGAATCGCCATAAATAAACCAAGATCCGTAGAGCGTAGAGCCATAATATATGTTGTTGTTTTTGGTCTTAGTTCAAGTTCCAACGTAGAATACATCTGACTGTCAGCTATGAAGTCATGGTTTACATAGTTTTTGCTGAAGCTTCGTGTTTGTTTAACAACTTTTTGCTATTTTAGCTAGTGAATAGTGGTTTCACGGTTGTATGCATTGTAAATACGTGACAAGGTTGATGTTAAAACTTGATGTATAGCAAATATTAGGATTTATTGGAATCGCTAATATCTAGTCTAGTCTTACTATTTTAGTTTAACTAAACTGTACACAAATAACTTGAGACACCTCACACACGGCCGCCAGATCCCAAACTAGACTGAGAGAAAATCTGAAAAATGGTATTTTTTTTTTGTATTTGTATCTTATCAACAACAACATGTTAGATGTGGTTGCCTATAAGTAAGTGAGCACAAGGCATGTCTGTAAATTATTATCTAGGTGTAAGAAATGTGTATCATTTGTTGGCGATCCAAATAAAAAAAAAAAAAAACATTATACATGCAAAAGTGAGTTTATTTGTCTGTCACGCTTTCGCGTCTTAACTACTGAACAGATCATCATGAAATTTTGCAGACACGTTGCCAGGGTTCCAAAAAAATATAGGGTCCGTTCATCTAGAAAAAAAGTATTGTTCCCGAGGGATGGGAAAAATAACTTTTACACGAGCAAAGACGAGAGTGAAAACTAATTAGTTATAAATATTAAATTAGCCTTGAAATTTGTCCTTCAAGGTATAAGACTTCAACTAATACAATTACGAATATTTTGTAGATGATTAGGACAAATGGAATGAAGCATTACATATAAGCATTCTTAGTTTTGCTCGAATAAAAACTTTCGTGAGTGGAATTCATATTAGTTAAGATATACGGTTTTACTCACGTGTTCTTCTATACTTAGTTTTGTTACTAGTAAAATTTTTGACTGCCACTTTCATATTCTTACTGGTTGTTACTTAAACTTAAGTGAACCAAAGTTTGGTTAAAATATGTTAGAAAGTAGAGTAGCTGGTTGCGGAAGAATGCAATGGCGATTTGCGCTCCCCATCACGGGTTTGAAGTATGTACACCGGGGTGGTTTTCAATCACCGGGGTGAATTAGCTAGTATCTTAATAGTCTTACTAATATAAAGGCGAAAGTTTGTGAGGATGGATGGATGTTTGTTTGTCACTCTTTCACGCAAAACGAATCTTGATGAAATTTGGCACAGAATACACACTTTACTTTTTCAAAATTTCAAAATTTCAACGCGAACAAAGTCGCGGGCAACAGCTAGTCATAAATACAAAAAAAATACTTACTTAAATAAACTAAGTGTCTGTTTGTAATGTCAAAATAATATTTTTTTTAACCTCATACAGTTTTTTGCACCTATGTCTAGAAATTAATTTTTTTTGGTCTGTCTGCCTGTCGGTCTGTCTGTCTGTTTGTTCCGACTAATCTCCGGAATGAGTGGACCGTTTTTCACGGGACTTTCACTGGCAGATAGCTGGTGTTATAAGGAATAACTTAGGCTACTTTTATTTGGGAGAAATTTATTTATTAATTTATTTAAGTTAGGAAAACCAACAGCTACAAAAAACAACAGTGGGTAGTTTCATGTACAACGTTAAGCGAATTACAGGTTTTCACGAATTGCTGCATTGTAATTTAACAGAGGTTTTGGAACACTAATAACTGTACGAAACTATACCTATACAAACGCGATAAGCAATACAGAAGATAGAAAAACAAAAATACATCACTACCTGTTTGAAAAAAAACCCAGATTCATCAGTCTCCTGACATTGTTGCCGTTCACTGTGTATGGATCGAACATAAGTTCTTTGCACAATTCATTAAAGTCTTTACTTGCTCGCACCATAAATGTATTCATTCTGTAATTCGAGTGCGCTAAATGTACAAAAATAGGTGGATTGAACCTGATACTTTTTGTCGGAACATTGAATTGGAGTTTGTGCAGGAGGTCAGGGCAATCCACTTCATTAGACAAGATTTTGGAAAAGAATGTGCAGTCTGCTAGTCGGCGGCGATAACTTAAAGGTTGAATATGAAATTTTCTACAGAGATCTAAATACCTTTCAGAGTGGTATGGTATATGAAGGCGAAAGCATAGGAACCTAATGAATCGCTTTTGAACACCCTCAATACGGTTTATGTATTTGCTATACCGTGGACTCCATATCTGCGATGCGTATTCTAGATGGCTTCTAACATACGTACAGTATAAAATTTTTAACGTTTTTGCTTTTTTGAAGCACCCAGAAACCCTCATCACAAAACAAAGCGCTTTGGAAGCTCTCGAGACTATTTTATCAATATGAGCATCAAATAATTGGTGTGTTGCAGAAATAATTGGTGTTACGCTCAAAATACACAATAAGTCTTTGGTCCATGGCTTAATATGGCATTTTTATGTCAAAAAAGTCCCTGTTATTCAAATTTAGGTTGTTTCCAGCCATGGTGATATCTTTTATATGGCAATATATTATACCGATGTAATTTCCCCAAAACGTTATCAAAGCCCCACACCAGTGCACATTCAAGGCGTATAACCGTTCCCTTCGCACTTTCTGCTTGGGTGACCACCCGCGTGCCAAACACATTACCTATTCATCTGCCAACATTCAGTTTGGCAACATTGCAATATTACTATCATGGGGTTCGTCGAACTCTTATCAACAGCATCACACGGTATATTTTAACGTGTATCTGTCGTTTCCTCAAAACTTATATTAAGAGCAGTGCGCTCTTGATGCTACTGGATTACGATCGTTCTACTTTGGTCCGCTCGCGTTGCAAATTAGGTGACTTTATTTATTTTTATTTAGCCAGCAATGTGAAACTTACGCTATATAAAAGCTACTAAAAGTATCAATTGGGTAGATGCCTATGCTCAAAATAAATTATATTGCCAAGTCGGACAATAAAATAACTTAAAAAGCAAAGATTTGACAACACTAACGCGTGACGTCATTCCTTTATCTACAACAATTTTTGCATCAGAATGTAAAAATTCTGATTAGTAAAAGTAATTGTTTTATTGTTTGATATCAGTCAGTCAAAAAAGTTAATACATTATTATATTCTCAGCTTGTCACTACGATTTTTTTGGTTTAACTAAGCCTGTATCTAGCTTTATTTGACTTTTTTAGCTAAAGCATTAGCAATTAGATTTAAAAAATGTGCGTTCTTAGTGTTGATATAAAAGTATTATTTTAAATTAAAAGCATACTTACCTACTCTGTATATGACGCTATTTATAATAAGTGAATTGATTATTTTATAAGTACTAGAGATCCCGTGGTGGTCGAATTTCGACCATGATTTATTTAATTGGCCAATATTACTTGACCTGTCATTGTATAGACTTTTGTTCCATGACAGGTCAAAATATATACTGGACACTCATAGCTGTATGTACCCGTTTTTGCATTTTTTTTTAACTTTGTAGCAAATATTGTTCAAAAATTTTTGCATTCGTCACTTCTTCTCTGTATAAACTATAAGTGTGCGAAATTTCATACTCCTCCGTCCGCCTAAATTTCATAAAAAGGGATCCAAAGTTTTCGCTTCACAATATATGGATTATAAATGCATGTACTATATAAATTGTTCAACAACTGAGTTGATTCAAACGACTATAAACAATGTGGCCACAATATCCTCTTCCTGTTCGGAAATTGCGATGACATAAGTACGTAGACCTATTGATGTATTTGACAAGGTTATACCTACAATCGGATGGAACGTCATCAGATTATACATACATATTTAATTATTTATAGTATATAATCATCTCATACTTACAATCCTTACTTAATATTATAAATGCGAAAGTAACTCTGTCTGTCTGTCGCCCTTTCACGCCAAAACTACTGAACCAATTTAAATGAAATTTGGTACGCAGATAGTCTAGAGCCTGGGAATGAACATAGACTACTTTTTAATGCGAAAAAAGGGGTGTAAGGCGTTGAAAGGTGGGGTTAAAAAATTGTATGGAAGTATCGTCATATTTAGAGCTAGAAGCTTGAAACTTATTTTTTAGGCTGTTGATTAGCTAGTTTCCAATAAGCCAAAGGTACATGCGTATAGTGTAGTCTAAATATCAAGCATTTAACATTTCCTTCGCTATAGCTTTGTTTATTCACATGATCAATAAATGCTATATACAAAGCAAGCATATGTAAGTACCTATTTGTCGTCTGAACGTATACATATGTAATATATGTATTTATTTATATAATATAGGTAACTTACGTCAAATGACTTTCAAATCTCTTTATTTTTCTTTTTTGACCAATTACTTTTTGTAAAATTGTCGATGTATCAACTTATGAAAGCAGTGTTTATAATAATACTTAGGCAACGGGTAATACAGCCACAATAATTCTTGCTCAGCTCTAGAGCTAACTTCATCTAGAAAATTCACGTGGCGCATTTACGCACTAGAATAGGATCAATCATCAGGGAACCAGACCTGCGTCTAGAAAGTCCTACATTGTCCCCTCTCATTTGCCAATATAAAACGTACTACCGTGAATATAAAGTTCATTTTACTGTGAAACAGAAGCCAGACATCGACAGGGCATGGGGGAGCTGTGTAATCGTTATTCAAACTGGCAGACTACTATTTCCGAGCTTAGTGCGCATGCGAGCGATCGTAGCGCTTAATAGGTCACGGCCTCACAGTCTGCACTGGAAGCCGGCTTCAGAGATATACTTAGAACGATACGCCATTTTAGTAACAAGAAAAATACATTCGCTTACGCGTAATAACGTTAATGCAACGATATGAAAGTGTGCCTCCATACAAGCGCAGGTTGTGAAACGAGCGTCGAAGACAATCGCACCGTCCCCTTCCGCGAACCAGAAACGCTAAGACCGGTCCGAAAATAAGTGAAGGACGGAATTGTATCAGTATTGAAGTGAATTCTGTGGTATAAGGAGACTGGGACGTGCCTACATAGTCGTGCGGTGGCCTCATGTGTTTATCGGAATTATGTGATAAAAAATGTCGCGTGCTTACGTGTACCGGCTTCATGACTCACTCGCCGTGCTGTGTTACCCTGCATAGATAAACCCATCCTACGGGATATTTTTTTACAATTGTGTACGTATTTATATACTAAAGTAACTTCTTCGTGTATTACTGCATCGTAATGAAATTGCCGCACCTCAGCTAATCAGGCCGCATGCGGTCTTCGAATGTCGTTCTTCGTCTTTTTTCTTGCAATAAGCAATTTCCGATCGGTTTCGTATTGCTACTTTTCTCATTTAACACAAGTAAACTCGACTCGAAGTATTCGCAACATACTTTAGTTAATGTGTAGAAGCCGCCGGCTGAAGGTCGCGCGGATAACGTCACCCCAGCATAAGGTAAACGCAGTGGTGTGCGTGATAAACGTAAACACTGGCCGGCGAATGCACCGAAAAAAACCTGCGCGCTATGATGTCACCGTGCAAACATTAGAACGTGGAATTTAAAATTAGATGCGTCCAGCGAATCTATCGAGAACGGTTCATTGAGCGACGGGAGAGCGACGTGAGCGGAGCGCCGCGAGCGAACGAGCACGAACGACGAGGTAGGCACGCGCCGCCCGCCTGTCCTCCCCGCGCGCTCTTGTACTGTAGCACACAGGCGCCGCAGCCACGACCTTGCACCGTCACGAGCGTAGCGTCTCGCCGCGCCAGATTATTTTCGTCGCATTTTGGCACCAACACCTCACCCGCGATAGCTAGAACCACAATCTAATACCATTTTGTACGAGTTGTACGCTTTAAATACATATTACTTCTATTTTTCAGATTGCGACAAACTCTAGCGGCGCGGCTCGCGGAGATCGACGACATCGTGTCTGAATTCGATCGCGTGTCGGAAAGGATTGACGAGTTCCGACAGCAAATAGAAGTTTTAAACAGCGAAGGTCAGGACTTTCTACGTGTTCGGCGAGGACGAGGCCCATAGCGTACGCGATCAGACCAAGGAAGTTTCTGATTTAGTGGAGCGTACGAAGAATTTCACGGAAGAGAGTCGGAAGCGTTACGGAGGATCAGCGCCGGCGGACGTCGCTCAGGAGCTGTCCTCCCTAGAATTATCATCTGAGGCCCTGGCAGCAGCTATGGAAGAAAAGGAAAGGGAATGGAAGCGCGCCCGCACTGCACGGCTCGGAGTACGCAACTGATGTAGAAGACGTACAAGCATGGGTCCGAGCCGCGGAACTCACTGCAACGGGATAGGACATTGCCCCCTGAGCCGTACAAGGAAAGACTCGTGGCCACCAGATCGGAAGTGCCCAACATAGCGGACCGTGTGGAGCGTTTGACTCGTAATGCTCGATCAATAGTTGAGGGAAGTCGCGATGCCGGCGAAAGGCAGCTGGTACAGTCGGACCGTATCGGCTCTGTCCGAACAATTTGCGGCGGTGTGCAGTGAACTAGAAGCTCGCCAGGCGGCCGTAGAGGACGCCTGCGATGCTGTTGCCAGATTCCTGACTTTACTGGAGAAAGTCCTACTGTGGGTGGAGACCCAACGTGCATTCCTTGCGCGGCCACTCCCATTGGCCGACTTGCAGGAGGCACAACAGAAACAGACTGAATATGGGTTGGTATTTTTTCATAAAGACCTTTAAAAGTAATTTAATTAAATCTAAATTCTTATATTTCTCAATCATTTCAGAACGCGCTCAAAAGTTGCAAACAACAAGCCAAAAACCTAGCGGATATGGCTAAGGAAATAGAAGCAATAGAACGCGTGACCAGCCCTGGAGATCTGCCCTCACGGTTAGAGGCAGCAGAGAACGCAACAGTCGATGTCCGAAAAAAACGATTGGCGAAGACAGTCCAGTAGCTCAACTGGAAATCATAGAGTTCTTGAAATTATTCGTATTACCTAATATTTTAACGTTTATTACAGAACGGTCTACTACAGGAACTCGCCGAAGAGTGGGAGCGATGCGAGAGAAAGTTAAAGGATGTCGGGCACTGGGCTCGAGGCGACCTCGAGAACGCTGGAAGCACCGCAGAACACAAAGAAACCGCTCAGGGACCGACTGGCGCTGAGAGAGAAATTGATCAACGACATTTCCACTCAAAAGACAAAGATCTCATACGCGGTGGAGAAACTCAACGTGAGTCGCGAGATATCGAAGATCCATTCGTGCTTT
>OY982566.1:1902639-1932971 GCA_963859945.1 Euplagia quadripunctaria | reverse complement strand
ACTACAGCCCGCGTGACCCCGAGCGCGCGCAGCGCCAGCAGCAGGTAAGCTCCGTCCCGCACCGACCCCCGACACTAGGTGGCTAGCGAGTATTCTAGTTTTGTTTAGGAGGCTCTCAGTTGGGCGACTCACCCGGGGCTAGGTGGCGGGCACCGCTTCATCACACCTCACAGGCCCTCTGGGTCTCGACAGTCGATCATTTATTTATATATTGTTTTTTTTTTTGTCACCTCTCCTCCTTACCCTACTAACACATCGAACTGATATCCTCCGTTAGGAGTATCGAGAGCGCGTAAAGTCGCTCCAGAGCAAGATTCAGGCGCGTAACGAGAGAGTTAAACTGCTAGTGCAGCGCGGCAGCCCGGATGCAGAGCCGCTGCGCGACGCGTAGTTCGCGATCGTCTCGCTCTTAGTTTTAAGTCGATTCCTCGTCATCTCCCTGTATTTTTTTAAGCATATGAACGTAAAATATACGAGTCGCATCGCAGCCACTGTCGTTTCCTTTCGCTCAGTCCGTTCGCCAAGAAACACCCTTGTAAATCATGTGTTTGTCCGTACTTGCGTATCAGGAGCTCGGCCGGCGAATCGAAGAACTGACCGGGGCGATCTACGCGCTGGACCCGTACTTCGTGATGTCGTCGGACGAGGCAGCTACTCTGTCGATGCTCGTGACGAGCGCGCGCCACGCGCAGTCCGCCCGCCGCGCGCGCTCGCCCGAGCGTCGCTCACTCAGCACACTCAGCGCGGCCAGCACGCTTGCCCCCCAGCCTTCCGCCCGCGCTCGTTCCCCCTGGGCGCCGGGCGGAACCACCTACGCCGAGATAGTCAAGGGCGCGGGGTCGCGCTCTAGCTCCCGGGGAGAACCACGGGCTCCCTCATCCCCACCTTACGATGACCAAACTCAAACTGATATGACCCCAGTGCTCGAACCGTGTGTGATTAGTGAGAAGGTTGTCGATGACCCTAGTGACACCCGTGTTTCCGAAATTGATACAATGAGTTATGATAATAGTGTCAGTGAGTCCTACACTCGTGATGTGAACTTATACTATGATGATAATGTAGAACGTTTGGACCCTGAGCCAGTCCAGGAGCTATATACGATTCCCCCAATTGAGTACCAGGAGGTACCTTTGGAGGCCCCAGCACCCATTTATGAGGAACAATTCGAAACTGTGGTTCATAGTTTACCAGAGCAACCAATGCAAGAGTTACAACCTACCGATAAAGAAAGATCTTTAAGTCCGTTTAAAGAACGCCAACATGAATTATCTTATGCTGAAATTTTGGCACTTGGACTTCGGAAACAGCCACGAACTCACAGTGTGACGTCCTTACCGAAACCACAAGTAGCACAAGTGGAATTAGTTAAAGAAATAGTAGTAGAATGTGTTGAGAGATCTCCAACAATTCATCAGCATGAGTTGAAAAGCGAACGATACAAGTCTGAGAGGCCAGAGAGATTGGAAAGGTCAGAAAGGGTGGATAGGCTTGAGAGGCCTGATCGCCCACCTCTTAGAAGTCGATCAAGGGAAATGCCTAGGCAGAGGCGCGCTTCCGAGAAGCGACCTACTAAAGCACATGACGTACAAACTATGAAAAAGAAAAAGACCATAAAAAAGGCCATTGAAGTTCAAGATTTTGATGAACCTGAAGTGCAAGTAGAACTTAATCCAATTAGAGCTACACCAGAGCCTTTGCAACTTACAGACCCTCTTAAAGAGCTCAAAGAAGTCACAAAAAAGCTTAAACACAGTGCCACGGTTGTTGAGACTGTCACTGAAATGATTACAGAGGATTCACATGTTGAGAAAACTGGTGGAGAAGTTGAGCTTAAAAAATCCAAAAAGAAAAAACCTAAAAAATCCAAATCATCTGATGACGAAATACAAAAAGCTCTTAAACAGATCGAGGATTTCGAAAAATATAAGAAAAAGAGAACCAAAGAAGCAGGTGAGAATAGTAAAGAAAAGACAATGGATACAATAGGTATTCAATTAAAACATGAAACACTCATCGAGCCCGATTTTATTGAAATAAAACCAAACACAACTACTCTTAAGACTAAGAAAAAGAAAAGTAATAAGGACTCACAAGATACAACAAGTAACATCGAAGCAGAAACCATAACTACTGAATCTATAGGGTCATTTGAAATGACAACGAAAGAGAAGCCTAAAAAAAAGAAGAGTCACAAGCAATCTCAATTAGAAAAACTTGACAAAATAGATAATTTGCTTAACATTATAACAGTAGAAACATCTGTGATTCAGAACCCACCTTTTCACCCTAAAGATTCTACAGATTATGATGTTGATAATAAATCTTTGCGAGAGACTCACGACAATAAACAATTGATTGTTGAACTTCTTTATCAACCAGAAGCCAAAGAGCGTAAGCAAGAAGTTATGGAACCTCATATGTCAGAACATATTTTCACAGAAAGTAATACTAAAACATATTCTGGCTTAAATCTAAACATTGAATCAAACTTACAGAAAGTTCCAAAAACTATTGATACGACTACAGCAAATGTAATTTCAGAAAAAAAAATTGATGATTATATTCAAACAACTATAGAAACTGTAATTCAAAGCCCTGACTTAAAATTATCACCAGAAGTATCTGAAGAAACCTTTAAAGATAATAGTCAAGATGAGGAATTGGAAATCGCGGATAGTAATAAACAGTTTATTAAGGAGGTAAAACCAGTAAGTACTGGAGGAGGTAGAAACTTTGAAACACGCGAATATACACAATTGGAAGAAACTACGTTACCTAAAAAAGAATACAAAAGTAAAAGGAAAGGAAAAAAGGAAATACAAACTCCAATTAATATTTCGACACAATTTATTAGAAAAGAGTCTGATGAGGTGCAACAAAAAAATGTATCTCAAGATCAAATACTAGAAAATGCACCTGAGTGCAAGGTATGTGAAGCTACAGAGGCAGAAGGAACCATAGTCGAAAATGTCAAAAATATTGAGCCAGTTATCGAAGGATTTTCAAATCTAGTAGAACAGGTTGAAGAACATAAATCGGCTAAGAGAAAGAAACGTAAGAAGCATAACTTGCTGCTAATCGTTGATGATGAAGAGGGTGTTGTCGAAAGAACTCAAAGTAAAGAAGAAGCCTTGCCTATTTTCGAAGAAGATAAAAAAATTGATCAAGACATCGAAAGTTGTAAAATACAAGAAGATTCAAAGCGATCTAAGAAAAAGTCTAAGCCTAAGCTTAAACAAGAATATGATGGAAAAGATAAAGTTGAAGCAATGAAATCTGGACTACCAACTTTAGATGTAACTGTAGCCGATCCTATTTCAGAAGAAACCAAAATACATAAAAAGAAGAAATCTAAAAAGCAAAAAATTGGTGATGACGATATTGATAAAGCATTGAAAGAGATTGAACGTTCCGAAGGTTCTAAAAAGAAACCCAAAGAAAAGACATCCAAGTCTAAAGTTAAGCAAGAACTGCCGAAATTATACACTGTTGAAACAAATATTACAACAGTAGCCGTAGATGCAGAAATAGCTACTGAAATAACCTCTTTCATAAAAACTGATACAGATACTTCACTTGTAGAGCAAGTCGACGATATGCAACCTATTGAACACATTGATTGGAACGATATGTTGGAAGACGAGGAGGCTGTGATTGAGACAGCAATTGAGCCTATCAACCAACCTGAATCTGATTTAACTATGATTGGAACGGAGTATGTTGCTAACCAAGTGACTATATTACAAGAAGCTGGTAACATATTTACAGAAGAGAAGCCTGCTTTAATTGACAAAAAAATTTTTGCCCCTGTAGAAGGAAACACTTATTTAAATCATCCGGAAATAAATATCGAGGACGATAAAGTGATAACTGTCCAATATCCAATATCACCAAATGTTACAAGTACATCAAATGAGCAGAATAATAATGATAAATTCTTCTACACTGATACGTTGAAGGATAGTTCTTTTAATACCGTTGAAGAAATAACACATTATGAACCAATTACCCATGACGTTGAGACCCGCACTGTATATTTAATAACACACGAAGAAAAAAAGCTCCCCCCTATCAGGACAGTTAAGATACGTAGTAAGAGTAACTCATTAGAAGAACCTCAAACTATTGGTGATAATCTAATTTTAAGCGAGGAATCGAAAAGTAACAAAATCACTGATGAAAAGTCTTCCATTATTATTAGTGATCTTAGTTTAGATAGTAAGGTACTTACAGAAGAGGTAATTACTCAAGAAAACATATTAGATTCTGAAAGTAAACTTACTGAATCTTTACCTGTTGTAAATAAAACTATTCCTGAATCTGAAGAAACGTTTATCGAAATATCTAAGACTGCTGTCGGTATAAATAAAAAGATCGATGACTTAATATCAACTGAAGCAGTGACTGATACTGGCACTAGAGAATTAACGCAGTCTGCCTTTAAAAATAGCGATGATATCATTGAAGATGATTCTATCCTAGACGAACCTGACCAAAAAAATAAACAGTCTAATATTATCGATACTGAGCTTCAACACCAAAAACTTACAGGAAACTTGCCAAGAACGCAATTCACACAAGAAAGTTTTTCAGATAATTTTGAGGGAGCCATTTTTGGATCAGTTCAAGATCGTAATCGCCTGGTGACAGAAAAAAAAGTTAAAGACAAAAAACCTAAAATTCCTTACCAAGATCTAGTTAATGAATATAAATCATATGCGGTAGATCTAGATACGCATCAGTTAGACTACGAGTATACGCAGTTTATTCAAAATCAGCGGTATTCTCAAGAAAAAGACAGATGCACTACAGAAAAAGTTACATCTACAGATGTTAATGAATCAGAAACAAATGATGACGTTCTTAAAATTAATTACCAAGAAAAACAGAAAGATGTGGATGAATTAACTGTAAACACAACATTTTCTCTACTTCTAGAAGCTGACGCTAAATCCACACAAGATGCCACTCAAAACATAGTTATAGATTGTATTATATCTGAGAATGATGTGCTGAAACCTGTTGATGAATTCGATGCGTCGAAATCACCGAACGTAACCGAAACTGACGTAATTACTTCTGGAATCACTAAATATGTTCAGAGCACGGTAAAACGTGAGAAATCACTTGTAGAAGGCCAACATGATAAGAACCCAATAGATGTAACAACGCCTGTCATAGAAATAAAAGATTCTAGTGCATCTTCAGGGGTTGAACAAGAACCTAGATTTAATTATAATGAAATTAGGGACGCTGAACTACTTCTGGGATCTCAGGCATGTAATAAACAAGTAACAAGTACTAATGATATTATTACTTCTTCACCGCCTATCACAAAATGTGTAGAAAAAACGGACGGTGTTGGTAAACTTATAATTGAATCAATAAACGCCCATCCTGTTGTTAAAGAAACGGTTTTGGAAGAGTTTAATCCCAGCACGGATATAAATCAAGAGTGTCAATATAATGAAGAAGTATCTAGAATCAGTTACCACGAAATAAAGGACGCAGAAATTATATTGGCTTTTCAAACTCTTCAACGAATATCAAAATCGGAGGAAAAGGGTCCAGATCAACCGGAAGTGCCATCACGAGAAAAATATACCGCTAAAATTAATTTAACACATCCTGTGCAAGAAATGATACCCCATGAAACTAAAAAAGGTCTGTCTAAATTTGTAGATACAAAGACCGTTGCCACTGATAGTTACATGGAACAAAGTGACTTCTTAATTTTGGTTAGAAGTTCAGATAATTTTATTGAAACTTTAAGCAAAGAGACACCTCGTCATAGCTATCAAGAAATGATTGATGCTGAAATACAATACGGTTTAAATGTTAATAAGCAAAAACTTCAGCCTAAGCTAATCAGTAAAATGGCTGAAAACGAAAATGAAAGTGCTATTAAAAAAGAAGATTGGTCATCCGATGGGACAGCTGAACTACAACAAAATACAAGTATTTTAAAGTTAGAGATGAAAGATCTCACTCTCACTTCAAAAGAAATTAAACACGCTGGAAAGTGCACAAACGTAGAACCCAAAGGTCTATTAGCTGACAAACAAGCAATTGATAAAACAAAATTCATTGATGAAGTTCCAAAACTGTGTTATCAGGACATTTCTGATTGCGAATCCTTACAGGCAACGAATTTATATAAATCTATTGAAAAATGTGCAGAACAGTTCGATTCTAAAAAAGCTGAGGATAGCAGTGATAAACAACTTGTAAAACTTGAGACAACAAACGAACAAGAAGACCGTAGTGGCCCTGAAGTCCATATCTCTGTTAAAGGATTAAAACCTGCAATTAAAGAGAATCTCCTAGATATTTTACCGCAACCTAAACCATTTAGAATACCTGTATACGAAGTACCAAGCTATAGTTACCACGAACTACGTGATGCTGAGGGTTTGCTTGCTTGTACTGAACGACGTCTGCAAGAGACTAAAGAGACATCAGTTGACCAAATTAATATTCCTGTAGCGGCAATTATAACTAAGACCTCTTTAGACAAATCAGATGAAGATGCCGAAAAACAAATAGGCCTTATATACGGCGGACTAACAGAAACCGAAAATTTATCAAATTCCATATTTGAACCACTGCGCCATAACTATCACGAAATACAAGACGCTGAGATAGTACTAGCATGTACAAAAGCTAGTCAAACCACACCAGAAGCAAAAATTTCGGGAGCAGGCACAGAAGAACGGAAAGAAGCCAACAAACTGCGTTACTTTAGTAAACAAGTGGATTCAACTGTTATTAAAAAAGATGATTTAATTTGTGGCATTGAAGAACATACTACTGATCTAAATGATAAAAAGGGCAGCGGTATTGAATCCATGGAAGAAGTAAAAACTATTGGAAATGATACTAAAATACCGAAAGATCGATTAAAGAAAATCGCTTTGTCATTCGAAGTTGATGATCTTAGTAATACTCCCGTATCTGTAGTTTATGGTAATATAGGAGACGCGACTCCAACTTCAGAATTTAAGTCACCCGTCTTTGACAAGCTAGATAAATTTGTCGAAACCAACATTAAAATCCATGAAATACCTGAAAATATCCAACAAGAGAGTACTGAAGAAGACACTTTTGAAATTATTGACCATGCTGAATTAAGTGAGGCACTAATTAGTACTAGTCATGATGCATATAAAGAAAATGAAAATGTTCTGAAGTCAGAACCTGCAGAAAATGTCATAGAAATCATTCAAGATAGTTGCAGTGATACCATATTGCAGCCAGGACCTTTTACTCCTAAAACTGACGATGATCACAAAGTGGTGCAAGATCTCATTAAAGAAGCTCTTCACGAACCTGAAATGCTGAGTATTGTAGAATGTAAACCAACACATGAAACATTTGAAATTGATGACATTAATGATACCCTGATACCTATGGTATTCGGTGATATTAAGGACATTGAACAATCTTTAAGAGATAAGGAACAGAAAATATTAAGACAAAGTGAAGAAATAGAAACTCCAGAATATCTCAGCTCTGAAAACATTAATGAAGAGGATAAATTTGACAAAACTCTTTCGTCTGTAGGAAAGGATGAAATTTTCAATGCTAATGAAGATTTTGCAATATCACAACAAAGCGAGGTTATAGGAACAGAGTTAGGATTTGAGACAAATTTGGTCTCCGAACCCAAGCCCGATACTATCTCGACGGAATCGATAACAACTGAAACATTACAATCTGTATCAAACCCCTCACAATCAATTATTCCACCTGTTACTGATGCGCATACATTTACGGACGTTATTACACAGAATTCAGATTTAACTAATATTACGGATACGACACCCGCTAAATCGGAAACTGTTAGTCGTGTAGAGAAGTCTCCCATACATAGCTTGCATGACCTCCTTCCTGAAATCGACTCCATCCCTGAATTTAAACCCTCTTATCCAAATACTGTATTGTATTCAAAATTATCGGCTGATGCACCAGAATTCACACCTTCTTACATGTATCAGACTATTACTACAGTGTCTGAGTGTAGAACAGAGGTAGTTAAGGATGCACCTTTATCTTTAACTGTAGAAGAAGAAACTAATGATGCAACGTCTGAAACCAGCCTCAACATGTTGAAATCAGAATTACCAGAGATGCAACAACAAGCGTATTCATCTGTATTAGAAACTAAGAATGAGCAGGTACAAAAGACTGCGCCATCGGTTGAAAAAGATGCAGGCAAGTCTGATATTGTAACTGAAGAAGTAAGCGTGGAACATATCGAGGTTAAATCTAAGAGAAATAAAAAGAAAAAGAAGAGGGATAAGGAAGATAGGAAAGAGGTTTCAGTACCCAAAGTCTTTGAACTTGCACCACGTCCAATGACACAACCACCTAACACAGCGATAGCTGCATCAGACCCTGTTAATGTATGGCTTAAACCTGCAGACGATGGGAAATCGTATGCTGAAGTAGTTGCTGAAGGTTCAGTACCCGAACAAGTAGAATTTATACAACTTACCGATACCTTAAAAGATAAAGACATTGTTAAATCAGTAACAGTAAGTGAAAAATCTCAAGAAACTGAAAAAGTAATAGAGCGACCTCAATCGCCTGTAGTAGAGGAAGTAATTTATTCAGTTCGAGAAAGTGACAATACCATGGGTACAATTGGGTCTTGGGCTAAAATTGTTGCCTCTAAGCAGCGTTTACCTGAGATAACTCAACACATGGAATTCCCTCACGCAGAAACTGCTCATGCTCCAGTAAATATTCACCCCCCAATGATTCTAGTGGATCAGTCGGATAAAGACTCTCATAAACCTGATATAGAAATAGATGCAGAAGGCTTCATAAAAGTTGATAGAAGTCGAAGATCTAGGTCTAGATCTCGAGAAACCCGATCGCAATCAAACGTGACAGAAAATCGTGAAACTCGAGAGAAGTCTGAAAACAGATTTGATGCTTTGACTAGCATGCTTAAACCAGGCGAAGTTGAATCAACACAGAGTCCATCAGAAGATGAAAAACCAACCAGAAAATGTGGCCGCAAGAGTCGCTCAACGAAATCTAAAGAAAAAGAAATGAAATCTAAAGTACAAGAATTAGTTCCTAGTACTTCTGATGAAGACAAACAACCACCTAAAAAAGATAAAAAGAAACGATCTTCTAAATCCAAAGACATAGTTGCTAAGCCTTTGGAAGAAAAGTTAGAATCTGTGACATTTATAGAGCAACCTCCTCAAATGGAAGAGGAAATTGAGGTGATTGCCACGCCATCTCAACACGTAACGAAGAAAAAGAGCAAAAAGAAGAAAAAAGATAAGAAGTCTGTGGACATTATTGAGGCTGCAGAAACATCTTCGACAGTTGAAATTACCTCTTCTGAACAAGATACGATATCTGGTGCCACAGCACACAAGAAAGTTAACACACCTTTGTTAACACTTGAGTCTATTCAAACACCTGTTAAAGACAGAGTATTCTCGGAAGCTCAATATTGGAAAACGGATCCGAGTAGTTTAGATTTAGATGAAATTATATCTGTAGAAATACAACACGCACCAACATTTTCATCCACACAAGTAGAAACTATAAAAATAGAAATTAGAGAAGAAAACGTACCTTCACAAGAAATGTTTGTAAGCCCAGTTGAGCTGAACCAAGATGCAAATAAAGTTCAATCTGCTACACAGTTAATATCCCAGGAAATTCTTGCAATGAACAACAAAACACAAGAACTTGAAGCTAAAATTAAAGAAGATCAATCTCTTGAAAGTAAAATGGCAGATTTACAACGGGAGATTGAAGAGATGTTACTGCCTGAAAATGATTCTTCGGTAATGAGTGATGATTCGCCTAAAGAACTTACTGACACTCAAACTTCTGTTGAATTTCAGTATGACGAATTACTGGACAATATAAGTCCATCGTTAGCAACCCCCGAACTCGACGGTTTTGACCCTAAATCACTAGAAGAATCTTCAACCTGTTTTACAGATAAATATCAAATACCGAAACATGACGAAGACTTAGATAATAAACATATTAGTATGAGCATGATTGACTCATTACTTGATGACACAGAACCTATATCTATGACAGAAACCCAATCTTTAGAACATACTGAAGATCTTTTAGTTACTCAGGAAGAAGATATTACACCCCGAGATTTAGAAACGAAGGAAACCCCAGCAACTATTTTCATCGAAATAGAAAAAATGAAATTTATAGAACCCAAAGAGACAGTGGAACTCTTTTCGAAGGAATTAAATAAACAAGACCCCTCAATAATAGCTATTTGTGTAGAAGGCAGTGCTAAACTGAAACAAGAGCATCAAGAAAAAGAAATAATAGACATTGCAGCACACCAGCCAACCAGTAAAGTTAAAGTCGAAGAAAAACAGACCATCAATATTGAAAATTTAAATGAAAAAGGTGATATTGTTTCCAATATACCTTTACAAAATATGTCAGTTCGACCTGATGAAGTAAAACTATCACTTAATTCTGGTAATACTACTACAGACACAGTGACATGTTTACTGCCTAAAACTGAAACAGTGAATACCGATCTTGTATCTAATATCCCACCATCTAACATTGACACCGATACTAACAATCTCACAAACCTAAAATCGGATACATTCTGGACGGACAAACACACATTTGATGACGCGGAAAAAGTATTAATTGAATTTAAGTCTCTAGAAAAAACAATTATACCTGAAAGCGTAGATAAACCTCACGTTGTAGGAGGCATTAGCGTTGAGGAAAATATTAGTAATGACAATTCATTCTGGCCTGAAAAACATTTGTATCACGATGCTGAATGCCACTATTTCCTTACATTGGCTAGTAAAACCAAAACTCCACATACCGAAACTTCAGAAAATAACATCAAAGATGAACACGATAAAGACAGAGACCAGGGTGGTAGCTCTGGCCATGCTTCTGATGCAGAGGAGCCCAAAGAGGCACCTAGCTCACCTTATAACTCCAGCTACATATCCATGGATCTTCCTGGTGGCATATGCAGCTGGAGAGACAAGTCTTCTTACTTGAGTGCTGAAACACCCACAGTTGTCGATGATGTGGAAAAACTTGTACCTAGGGAGGATATACTAACAACCCTACCTATAGAGCCAGCCCCACCCACATCCATACAGGACCTGAAGGCGGCGCCCCAGAGGACAACAAAGGTGACTGATCCACAGTCGTATTGTACGATTTTTAAATATATTCTTTATGTTTGGCATGATATAATTACTAAATTCTTAATTTCACATATTACGCAGCTCTGTATTGCAATGTGTTTAGCCACGCCACAGTTCGTCTTGTAGTGCCACATTTTGGCGTGCACTGTAATCACAGTCGTAGTGTAGTTAATGCATTTGATTAATTATTTTTGTATTGTGTGAATTCTAGTCAACTCTAGTCTCATTGAAAATTTGTCTAGTCGTTGTCAGTGATCTGATATTTTTTTATTGTAATAAACTTGAATAATAATAACGGACATTGTTTTATTTATCTATTAAGATAGTTTTATTTTATGATTAGTTTCTACCCCTGTCAAAATCTGGCTACTACGAGACGATAGTCGCTTTAAATTAAATTTGTTATAAAGTCTGCAACTGGGCCTTTATAGTTGATGTGGTTGATGTAATTCAAAATAATCCCAACTTCAGACTGCAGACTGTAATACACGAAATCTGCAATTCACTTAAAGTGAAAATTTTGCTAAGGTCAGTCGTATTTTTGTCTATATTTTGAATTTGTGTAGAATTATTTGCAAGTACCCTTGACAAATATTGTTTGGTAAATAATTATAGATAATTTATTTGTTATTTTAAACATGTTACTATATATTATGAGAGCATCCATAATTCTAAAATTAATATCATATTGGATGTGAGTTATCTTCACTCAAGTGTTTCGTGCCGAAATCCGTTCCGGGTGCTTGTCAATGTTAATGGTACACGCTTCACCACGCTAAAATTGACAAAGCTAACTAAATACAATGGTTCGGGAAAACTGATTATTTCAATCTAGAGATAAAGGAATTGAACTTGATGTATTGAGGATAGATCAGTTTGCGTGAAACAGTTTCAGTTTCCCTGTAACTTTGTTAGGATACTTATTATCTACCAAAATTTGTGTTTGGAATTTCAAATTAAGGAACTTTTGCTTGAATGGCACGAAACACTAGGACTTTGTTGTACTGACAAGTTTTGTTGACTAATAGAATGATAACAGCCCCTTGCAGCAGACCCGTTTGCATGTCATGCCAAGCATCGTAAATGTCATGAACTAATTTCGTTTTATTTTGTTATTGTATTGTGTTCTTAACCAGCAGTCCATTGGAATAACCACGTGGATTGTTTCTCCTTAAAAATATTTAATCGAAATGGAATTAAAATTAAGACAAGTATTATATCAAACTAAATCTTTGAGACTTTTTTCAAAGAAGCAATGTCAATTTAGATTTTGACTTACATGTATTTAAAAAGTATTTAATGTCTATTTATGGACTTCATTTATATTTTCTTAATATCGGGCCAAGTTTACAGTAAGTGTAACGTTATTCTAGAGCGTGAAATACCTTCGGAATATACTGCGCCCGTTGCCTAAAATACCTACAATGCATACATCTACACATTATTATGAACACGTATAGAGTGTGTAATTGATGTCTTGGGTACAGTCCAAAACTATTGATACCAGAATTATTAGTCTTGATTTACTTTTCGTGTGAAATGGTAATACGAATGCATCTGTTAGTTTAAAGATTTTATTACTAAATGGTTTCGTTTGATTGATACTTGTCTTTTCAGTTTTATAAAAATTGACCATATTTACTGAATGTTTTGTTTGATTGATACTTGTCTACATCGTCAACACGTCATAAAATGTCCAAAATATTACAAAACTGAAAATTTGATTCCATTTCGTGACTATACAAAAGTGTGTTTTGCTAATAAAAGCGTGTGTTCTCAGGATGAATTATCTAACGATATAGAAACTCTTCTAGAAGAAATAAAAGATGTACAAACTCGCCTATCTGATCTGCCAGACGAAAGTCTCGAAGCCATGGAGGAAGGTCTCAGGGTAAGTCTTCATTGTATATATACCATTGACTATAAATAGGAGACATGAATTTCTAATGATGTGAATAGCTGAGATAAATATTGGCATTGGTGGAGTACTATTCAGAAGTTATTCTATATTCAAAATTGCCCAAATTTTACTGCCTTATAAACAAAACTAGAACTCTGTTACTCATAAACTTAGTATTATGATAGTATACTAAGTTTCCTTCGTTACCCGTGTTACTAAAGTTTATGGTTTTACTTGATCATTTTACTTTTAATAACACCATCTAATTACTGAACGTGGTAGGTCATTGAGAAAATACGGGTGCATCAATTCGTAAAAGGGAATATGTGTCTATCATTACTAATTACACGATGAAAATAAACTCGTTTGACATCGTATAAATATATATAATTAACTATGCAATTCTATTTCTTGAATTTGAACTGCAAACTAGATGATCTTGTCACAAAAAAATCACTTTAAATGTTATAAAATAGACAGTTACTGACAGGATATAGGTCCTAAACCCTTTCATACCCTAACAATGATGAACAATGACGGTGGCCTTGACCATGTGTTAGGTTATATTGTGATGTTTCACAAAATGATGTCACCTGTAACGTTACGGCATAGAGTTAATAATAATGTTAGTGTTTGGCTTCTCACAGGGCTAGTAAGTGAACGAACGCTGCACAGTCGATACGAATACGAAACTATTCGAATGAAAATAATTTTACGATTAAATCGATTCAACAGTCGATTTTTTTTTTGTGAAGTACTTTTGAAGTGTTGTGATTTATGTTCGCAAGGTATTTTTTTTATTTATTACCTTTTTGTTGGATACTTTTTCATTGATAGCCTACCTAATAACTTTCATTGATTAGTTATTAATTAGAAATAGTAATACAGTAGACATCAAATAATTAATAAGTAGGTACATTTACTATTGTGGTACTGCCAGAGCTCGTATTTCTGTAATTTAAAAAAACACAACATAAATCATAAATGTTTATTTGCCTGTAAATACTGTTATTTCACATTGAATCACTTGATGCCAAATCTAAACATGCACATACAATTGTTAGGGTTGGGCATTGGTGGTCAATCACCCAGAACGTTCAAAATTTCAAAATGGTTAACTTATTCAATTTATTTACTACGGTTGGCTGAACTTGAATAAATATATCTCAAAAGGATGCAAATAAATTTGGTCTCTCTGGATAATTGTTTCTTTCTTTCAAATTGTCACACCGCTTGTTCGATTTTCATTTAGTAACAATATGTCTATTATCATTATATCATTCATTGCATAATACGCGCTATACTTAATTCTAGAAAGCACAGTGTTATATGTCCCATAATGTTAATTTTATTGGGTATTACTTTACAAATTTTCTTTCAATTGGTTCCAAATCATGTACAATTTCATATAAAATGGTTATCGTGGATTTTAGTTCTTTTAATATTATACGAAATTGTTCTAGTATTAGAAATAAATGATTCGCATATGCGGGATGTTGCTGACGTCATACAACGCATGTGGTTCAGTAAATATGCTAGTATCGTATTCATCACTTCTATGTGCACATTCTGATCGATAACATACATATTGTTTTAGAGATGAGGTCACTATCAGCTGATCTCCTTAGGCAATGATCATGAATTTTGATTGAGATCATCAACAAAATTACATTTTGTTTATTCGATTTTAAGCTTTGAACATTCGTATCTGTCTGACATCAGTTTTGTTTTTAAGAGAATGAGTGAGTGAGATAGATAAATAGATACTCTTGCGCCAAATGCAGATCCGAAAGTGTAGTTATAAAGTAGTTCTTATAGTAGACCCCGCGAAAAACGCATTAATTAATCGTAAAGCTGATATTCGGGTAAGAGAAGGCTTACATGAATGAAACTCTGGATAATAATTGCTAAGAATGTTAATAGAATAAACGGATTTGTCCGAAAATAATTGTACAAAAAAAGAAAATGACTGCACGTTTTTAGGGTTCCATACCCAAAGGATAAAAACGGAACCCTATTACTAACTGTCACCAGGCTGTATCTCATGATCCGTAATAGGTAGACAGTTGAAATTTTCACAGAATGTGTAAATCTGTTGCAGCTTAAAAATAAATTAAAAATTAAAGGGGGCTCCCCTACTAGAGATGTATTTTTTTTGGCTTGTAGTATTAAATCTGGTACGATAGTGCGGAACCCTTCGTACGTCCAACTCGCACTTGGCCGGTTATTTTTTTTTTGCACCTACTTGAGGAAAAGCATTTGCTATTTTTTAGACGCAATTTATTTATGGGCATAGATAACGATCCCAAAATATTACCACACCTTTCTGTATCCCATAAGATTCCCACCAAATTAAGATCCCTAGTTTTAAAAGAGCGTACTGCCATCTCAAAGGCCGGCCACGCCCTTGTGACTCTTGAGTTGCAGGTGCCCATGGGCGACGGTAGTTACTTGCCATCGGGTGACCAGTCTGCCCGTTTGCCTCCTATAATATATTTAAAAGAAACAGGTCCAATATAACAGAGACAACTGCCATTAATGAGTACGTACGTACGGTCGTCAAAGTTATGATTTTAACTTGTCCATAAAATTAATTTCTCCACTACAGTCCAGTTGCAATAAATTTTACGAGCATGCATATGAAATGAAGTATAAAGAGGATGCTCACGTATGCCGTGAATCATTTCTTGCATGCGATCATTGCATTCGTCTTTCAAACGACCTGGTGCACGAGTTGAATCATGTTTTGTGGAATTGGCTTGAGTTCGTGTCTTATCAATTTTATTTTTTTATAAAGGCTGGATGTGTCACTGAGTGTGTTTACGTAGGTCTTAGGCAGGTATCTATTTTAATTAGCGTTAAAATAACTAAGCTAGTTACCCATTTATCTTCTAAGCTAGAAGTAAACTTTAACGCAATTTACGTGTTTTTATTTAAATGTAAGTAATTAGGAAAACAAAAGTTTTTTTTTATTTTACCTTATATGTATCCATCCACACTCTTTTAAGTAGTAGTTTAGTTCTTTTGTAGTCCTGTTTTACTATTTAGGTATTTGACAATAGTAATAATTGTAATTGTTGAACGTGTTCATATGTACTGGTTTGTCTATAGCTTTACCGGTTATGTCTAGTGCTTTATTGCCACCTTGATGGTTTAAAAAAGGACAAAAAAGAACATGTGGCAACCCTACATCTTAGTTGAATTTATAATTATACACACTTATCGTTCTGTCATAGAGGTACCTACACATGATGATGTCAGTTTAAAATAACATTCTCTGTTCTACGAATTATACTATTGACCTCAAAATTCAGTTTATTATACATATTTATTTACCTCAACAAGATTAAAATAAATGAACAGGAAAATCTTGGTTACAGGGTTAATTAGAATTAACAAAACATAAGTGTACGATTACACGGTAACTCTAAAATTACGTATATTATTTAAACACTATAAATAATGTTAGTGTAAACAACTATAGTCTTTAGATATGACTATTGGCGCCAAAAAAAATACTTTTCCATTTCTTGCTACAAATCTAGAACACTACAGGAGTAAATTTACCAGCAGAGAACCAATCGACTAGTCTAATAAAATTGACGAAGCGCATTAAAAGAAAAATGTAAAAATAATTGAAATAACCAAAACATTATCGTAACGCCATCTGTCACCGAATCAAATGTACTGTTTATACAGATACATAATGTAATATAAAAAACATTTCTACGTTTAATAGCTACTTCAAGAAAATAAAAAAAAATCTAGAAACTGATTTCGTTGTTTTCATATCCGCAGTATGAATGTTGTGCATAAATAGTACGAACCTCTCTATTTCTGCGTTCACAATTTTATTAAGCTATGACATAAGTTTATGCGCCATATCTTTTAACTGATATCATAATTATTTTTAGACTCTCCCAAGAAACAATGTCACAATGTTTACTTTGCTCTATCTCGCTTTACAGTTGTCTACGTTGCAATTAAACATTGTTTTTTTTTTATAGATTAAGACGCGCATGTGACATTCGACATGTCTCAGCGATAAATGTTTTTAATAAATACCAAATTATGGTTCCTTACAGCCCTATTAACGTACTCGTTTACTTATAAAGTTGCTTGTTTTTTTAAACTCAGTATTTATTTTTAACCATTCTTAGAGTTTATTTTTAATACCATATTGGAATTTAGCATAATTAAAACGTAAATGTTATAAAACCATTACATTGCAAAATAAAATCGGAACCACGGCGGCCATTACTTCCGTTAACTGTTATGGGTATGAATGACTCGTGTTCACAATAGCATTTTATAGTGTTCTCTTTTATTCAACATTTTCAAGTACAATAGAATCATATTATTCTTATATGGCATTGTTACTTGTAGTTGTTAATTTTTAATAGTATTATTATATATTTGTATCATATTTTTTGGTAACATAAGAATCTAAATGCCGAAGTCTATATACCATTATGCACAGTCTACCTACTTATTATAAAGCTCAAATATCTTTATTATAAATATATACCATTAGAAGTTAACTTTGATGTAACGATTCCTTTTCCTTTTAAAAAACTCTCCTCCCTTTTTTTGTTGAACTTTCGTTTTTGGTTATTATGATAAATGCACCTCACTTATCAGTGATCTTACTTAGTCAATGGTACTTAAATCTTAAAGTGGAATAACTGTCACTTTTTCGATGTCCGACGACCACGGCGTCTTACTATCACTGGCAAACCCTTGAAACAATGGGAGTGTGACTCGACATCGATCCTAAACTAGGAAACATAGGAAAGCAGAGGCAGGGATTACATTTAATCTCTTGACACCATACCGGAGAGTCTTTTAATATATTTTTTTTGCATACTCCTGCATCTCCTGCACTTTTTTTTATTAATATTTATACTGTTAGAAAGTTTATTTATCGTGTGAAAAACAAAATAGTTTAGATACTCTACTTATTAAGGAAATTTAGATATAGGCTTTTTAACATTACGCTGCGACTTGTAGGACCGGAGTAGTGTCTATAAAAGCAGACGAAATGCACTAAGCGGCTAGTAGGATATATTGATCATGTCATCTTCTGACAACATAACATCAAAAGTTTTCAATGATTATTTATCGTAACCGACACTACAGTTGTATACCACCTGCTGCGTTGAGATTACTACACATATTAGCGTATAAAATCATTGTAAATGTTCTTATGTTTACCTTCATAGACAAAGCTAGTAATAAATTATTTTGAAAATTTTAATGTATGATGAACGACTTTTAGTCGACCAAACATTTCTTTTAAAAATTGAGTCATATTTAAAAGCGCAAATACAAAATAGACCACATCAGGTAACATTGTGGAAACATGAGAACATTAAAATTAAAATAATAATTTAGAGTGATATATATATAGATAAAGTCATAAAAATATTGAGCCATATCATGAGTTTGGTAACTCGGTAGGCTATCTATTGAATAACCTAATGGAATTTAGTGTACTCAGTCGAGTCTTATGCAATGTTTCCAGGAGGGCATCACAGTTTTAGTTAAGTGTGAAGAAGCAGCGGAAATCCTGGAGTCGAAGGTGATGGAGTACCGGTCGGAGCAAGAGGTACAGTCCCTGCTAAAGGAGTTAGTGGTCATGAAGGCTAGGATCTTGAAATTGCTAAATCAAGCCCGAGACGGAATCCACATCATCCAGGTAAGAAAGGTAATTGCTCATTTCTCTTAGAAGTGTTTGCATGTTTTGGAGTAAGTACTTACTACTCCTATGTTATCATAACTTACATATATACTTAACATATCACAACCTTCGTTTAGGTAACAAGTTTAGGAGTAATCATTGCTTTACTTTAAATAATCTTACGTTAAAGGCCTAAAGTCTGAATTTATATATTTACAGAACGCCAAAGTAGAGATGGCGCGTCAAGCAAAAGATATTGAAGAACAAAAGGAGAAACTTGCAAAACTGGATACGTGGCTTGAAACCATTAACAACGGTCTAAAGGAAACTACAGTACAGTCGGAAATACTCGTAGAAGAAGACATAATTAGGTATATTGAAATTTATGAACGTTACATACGAGAATACGAAGAATATGAAATTATATTAAAGTCAATAACTGTGATAAATGAGGATGAATCTAGTCAGTCTTTGAGAATTAAGTTGAATGCAATGCAGAAAGCATTAGAAGAAACTAAGCATCTAGTCATTATAGAGATAGAGAGATTGAGACAAGTTTTATTGCATTTGAGATCTGCGCCTGAAATTGCGGAGGATGATATTACCCAAACAGATAGAACAATCGATTCTACGTCGATGCCTGAAGAAATAGTTTCAACTAGAGATGTTGAAATTGTTAAAGAGATTCCTATAAAAGATTTATCCGTAACCGAAAAAATATCTGGTGAAAAGGAACCATCAGTTAAAGTACCATCAGCGGAACCGAGTGTTGATAAAGTTCCAACAGTACAAGAAAGTAAACCTAGTCATGAAAAACCAGAAATTCAATTAGTTAAAGAAACTGTGGCTATAGAGACACAAACTGGAAAAAGCCTTATGTCGGAACCTCCTTCAGTTTCCGACAAATCAATTATATGCCAACCTGATGTGATACCAACTTATGATAAATCCATAACTTGCATTCCCCCCCAGGAAGTAGAAGTACAAACTTGTGAGCCACAATTCCCAGAAAAAGAGATGCTTGAAAGCATTCAAATTAAACAGACTGTTTCGGATGGTCACGAAACTATTGAAATTGCTACTCGGCCAGTACATAGAGAACAAAGAGTTGATGAGCAATCATTACTCATTGACGCTGACTATAGAGATGATAAACTTAGAAAAGATTCCGAATTAAATATAATTCATAGCCTACCTCAATCATTTGAGACAGTTATGTTTGAACCTGATGAGACGACTACAGAAGTCGTAGTAGACGCGGATGGCACCAAAAGAATAATTGTAAAGAAGATCAGAAAGACGTTAGTTACAAGACAACAAGTGCTACAGAGTCAACAACATGATTCTCGTACATTATCTACTAATATACCATGTGAAGCATACTCACAAATAGCCCTTTCGCAAAACGTAGGAGCTGCATCTTCCATGATAGAAGATGGTGGAGTACAGCATATTCAATATCAAACGTCTCAAGGCCAGATTGTATCAAATGTTCCTGGAGGTGAAGTAACTGTACAAGAGTTTGTATCCAAACCTGAGACGTTAATTACCATAGATAAAAATATGAGGCCAGAAGATATCCTCCAGCTAGTAGAAATGGGAGTCCCTACTCAAATGCAAACATCTTCATCAAGTATGACAGCAGTCGTTCAACAAGTGACTAAGAGGATAGTGAAGACGCGAAGACGTATCATTCGTCGCGTTGTCATTATTGATGGTAAGGAACATGTCACAGAAGAAGTAATTGAAGAGCCTGATGATGTTGAAGTATACGAGGAGCAAATACCTAGAGTATCTATTAATATCAAAGAGAGAGGAGATGTGCCTGATGAAGAAGATAAAGATGATAAAAGTGACAAACATGATCACCCTGCACTTCCACCTCGTAAAGATGATGTTTCCCAAAGTGACAAGTCCATCAATGACAAATCAAGTTACAAACCCGATGATAAACCTGACGATAAACCTGACGACAAACCTGATGATAAACCTGACGATAAACCTGATGATAAACCTGACGACAAACCTGAAGATAAACCTGACAATATACAAGATCAAGGACAACGAGTGAATATTGCAGATGATTCTACCAAAACTCAACAATTAGAAAATCTTCTGCAGGAATTTATACAAAAAGAAAGTGGTCATTCTCATATTACACCATCTACCTTTACCCGCAAGTTAGAAACAAAAGAAACTACTCCAGTGGAGAATGTTACTGTTTCTGAAGCATTTGAAATTTCTCCAGGAGAAACAGCAAGTTATGAGCCTGAAGGTATTACTTATATTATTCAAGAACCACAAGATGAACAAATAAAATTTTCCACTGAAGGTTTACCTCAAATAGGACAAACCATAATAACATCTGAAGGTGCCCTTCATTCCACATTTGAAACTTCATCTACAAATATTGCTACAGTCATCCAAAGAGTTGTTCGTAAAACAACGAAAACTAGAAAACGTATAATAAAACACATTAGAGTAATAGACGGTAAAGAACATATTACTGAAGAGGTAATTGAAGAACCTGATGATGTAGAGGTTATTGAAGAAGAACCTCAAATACGCACACACAGTTTAGAAACCGGAGGTGTAACAACAAAACGTGTCAGGCTTATAAAGAGAATAGATATTATAGATGGCAAAGAACATGTCACTGAACAAATTGTTGAAGAACCCGATGAAGATGTCATTGACGATCAAATTTCACGAAATTTGCCAACAGAAAGCGTAGTGGCTTCTATTAGTGATGTAACAAGAGTCGGAAAAATAGATACTGACAAATTTATTGAAGAAACTCCTTATAGTCTTTCCACCGCGGGAGCTATGACTAAGCGCATCAGAATTGTAAAGCGTGTAATAATTAAGGATGGCAAAGAACATGTCACTGAAGAGATACTTGAAGAACCTGATGACGTTGAAATCATAGACCATACTATACTGCCACATGTTGCTACAACTGACAGTGCACTTATTAAGCGCACTAAAGTTATAAAACATGTACACTTTATAGATGGCAAGGAACATGTCACGGAACAAATTGTAGATGAACCTGATCATGATGTCATTGATCCTCAAGGTCTACAAACCAAAGGAGTGAAGACTAAAAGAATTAAGATTATAAAAAAAGTAGAAATTGTAGATGGTAAAGAGCATGTGACAGAAAAGGTAATTGAAGAACCAGGTGAAGAATATGATCCTGATACAACAATAACCACTCAGATCAACCTTAAACTAAACCAGCCTGATTTGCATTCGGTTATTGACAGCACTAAAAGTCTTATTGAAAATGAGGGCATTTATTTCGGATTAAATAAACAAGACCTAGTTAATGTTACTTATGAATCGATTGACAGTGAGGTTGATTTACAACACAAACCTTTGGAAGAAAATATAAATATTCAGGAAATCACTGCACCCGAAAAGGTTGACGAAGAACCTGAAACAGCCATAACTACAACCACAACTAAAACTACTGTTTTCAAAGATACCAGGGACATGATTGTTCCTACAGTAACTTCGAAGGTAACAAACGTGAAAGCTCCAAACGAGTCAGAAAACGTTTTACAACACATTCAAAAATCCGTTCAGTCTACTGAACCCGAATTAACTGTCACAAAAATAGCTAGAGTAACCGAATTAGGTGATAAGACACCAACTGATATTATAGTGAAGACTGAAGTTTTTGAAATGCCTCACACATACACACACACAGATCCAGCCAATGTGGAAATACACAGAAGTTTTATTGAGAACGAGATGGATCATACGATAGTATCTAAAATACCGGTATCACCATTAGTAGGAAAACTCAAAGCTGAATCGCCTACGGTAGATGCTTCAAAACACCCTGAAAAAATATCGAATAAGGAAGACTTTACTACTAAAACACAAAATAATCAGCCCAGTGAACCCGTAACACCGGCGAAAACCTATGAAATAGCAAGCATAGAAGCTACTGAAATGGAACCTATAACGATTTCTGAAGAAATTCTCAAAGGCAAACCTGAGTTAGTTCAAACTCCAAAAGTCACAGACCTTCCAATACCTCCTTCGGATCCTAAAGATAAGGCTCTTGTTGATGTGATGGAAAGCTTTATTGGTAGTGAAGTGGATCATACAATTGTTACCAAAGAAGAAATACCTGTAAAAATAAGTGATCCTACGAAAGCTCAAGATGAAATATCAAGAGAATCTACGAAACCCGCACCTGTCGTAAATGTTTCTTCAAAAACATCAGAAATTATAGTGTTTGTGCCTGAATCCCCAATACCAGCAACGTCTGAAACACAAGTAACCCAAGAAAGTCTTGAAATTAAACCCGAAATTCTCAGTACGGTAAAAGATCCTAAAGCGATACCTGACTTACCTCAACCTGTAGTAATACTTTCATCACAACCTGAACCATCACCAATACCTACTACAAAACCTAAAGATTTGACTACGGGTGATATGACAAAAAGCTTTATTGGTAGTGAGATGGATCATACTTCTGTTTCCAAAGTACCTGCATTGCCGGTAAAATTACAACCCAGGGAAGAAATATTAACCACAGATTCTAAGGCACCAGGAGCTGTCGAATATGTTTCATCAAAAGTACATCAAGCCACTAAATTTACTGTGCCTGTGACCAAAATAAAGGAAGATGTACAAGTTACAGAATTTTCTAATTCTGAATCTGAAGTTAAGGTTACTGAAGAACTTCCAAGAGATAAAATACAGGTATATGAAGATGCAACCATGTCAAAAACGTCACTACTTCCGCCATTAGAACCTAAAACGTCGACTTTTATCGATATTTCGAAAAGCTTTATTGATAGTGAAATGGATCATACTATTGTTTCCAAAATACCTTTAACAACAGTAAGAAAAGATTCATACAATATACAAAGCGAAGGTATAAAAACTAAACGGATTAAGATAATCAAACGAATAGAAATTATCAATGGGAAAGAACATGTCACTGAAGTAGTTGTAGAAGAGCCAGACGATGAGTTTGTTCCTGATTCAACGATAACCGCTAAAATTGATCTTAGAATCAATAAACCAAAATCTGTAGAAGAAACCGCTAAAACTGTCGAACTACCAAAACAAACAGAATTTTTGACCATAGTTCAACCTGAAATCACCCAAGTAACTACTGAGACAGAAATAAATGATAGTAAAACTATTCAAGCTGGTTCTGAGGTGCAACCTCAGTTTAAAGTCGTTGAACATAAATTTATACTGGAACCACAGGAAAAAGTTTCAGGTAAACCCGAGATTACCTCTACTGAAGTAGACACTCTATCTAAATTACAACCGAGCAACGCATCTATTGATTTTGTTACACAGGAATTCAAGGAACAAACAGATATAAAACAAAGTAACATCCTAGAACTCACTAAGAAGCTTTTAGAAAACGAAAATAAAAAAGCTGAAATTATAGGCTATACCACCGCAGAAGAACCTATAGAAAAAACAATATACAATATTGATGTCGATATTAGGAAGACTAATATCGAGGAACTAACCACACCAAGTACAAAACAAGATTTAACACAGACTGCATCGAAACATACTGTTAGTGACACTATCATTAAAGAACAACCATTATCAGAGAAAAGCGACACCGTTGCCGATATTCAGGACACTATTGTGGAAGAGTTCACAAGTTCCATAAAGGTACCTACAGTGATAGATGGAAGGAAAGAAATTCAGCATTCATCAGCACAAGATTCGCAAATGCCTGTAGAAGAAATTATAATAACTCAAGGCATAAAAAATGTTGTAGAAAAAGTTAAAGAAGAAAAAGTGACACGACATGATGCCACTACAGAAAAGCACCAACAACCTGAACCAATAATTGAAAACAAACAACCTACTACAGAGTTTCCTTTCCTTCATAGCGAAAATATGTTCAAAGAACCACAGTTTGGTATTATAGAACTAAGTAAAGATTTTATTATTCAAGAAGGCACAGGTAAATACGAACAAATGCCAGAACAAATAACTAAACATGAATTGGTTGATCCTGAAAAAACAGGTGGCCAATTAATCACAGAAAGCGCACCAACGCATTCTCCTATTAAAGTTGTGCCTTTAAAAGTAGGGACAGTTATCACTGAGTCTGATGTAGCTGAATTGGCCAAAGCTTCCGAAACATCTTACATAAGACAATTCGAACCTCAAGTTTTAGGATCTTCAGATAGTGTTAACAAACTGCTGGCCGTGTTTGACCAACCTGAGAAACAAGATGTTCAATCACAAACTACAAAAGTCCTAGAATCATCTATTTCAGGTTTACCGGCTCCAGAGTATGACATCAGAATGCTTCTTCACTCAGAGCGTTCAGATACGGACCTCAGAAATCTCAAACCTGAATCTGTAACCATACCACTCGACAAACATGGACGAACTATAGATATTTCAATGTCACTGACTGACCATCGTGAGCCTAAGAAAGTTGTACCTAAGGTACAATTCGACTTAAAGGTTGAAGAATATAAAACCGAACCTATTGTAGTTAAAAAAGATATTGGAGTAATTTTGCCTTGTGACATTAAAATCACGAAAGAAGCACCTAAAACGCTAGTGCTTGATGACTCCAAAGAACAAGTAAAAGAAGTTCCAACTCCAGACTTAGTTGAAAAACATAAGAAGAGCAAAAGAAAGAAGAAACATAAAGTTGAATCAATGGTAAGTGAGTCAACTGAAATTGAAACTGATAAAAGTATTGTGGAAACTGATAGTTCATCTCTAAGCCATTATGTGGAATTACCAACGTCGCCTCTAGTAGATTCTCCTAAACCTACAGAAGACGTTTTGGAAACTCCCATTGAAGCACAAGACGATATTTTCAAAACTTCACCCTTAGAAACGCTTGAAGAATTGGCTCTTAATAGCAAAACACAAGAAAAACCTGTCAGCGAAGTTAAATCACCTGATTGTTTGTTTGAAGAACCTGTAGTTGAAGTAAAAGAAGAGATTTTAGATTCGTATAAAGAATCAGAAGATGTTTCTGTTTCTGAAGAACAAGGATATGAACCAGAAGATTTATCTATAGGATTAGTACCATCTCCGGACAAAAGGAAAAAGCATAAGAAACGCCGGAAACATGACTTCAGTGAGGATACAATATATCCAAAAGTTACTACTACTGAAACTGAAGACACAACTGTGACTACACCAGTTGAAATGCTTGAACCAATTAAAAAAGGAAGAGATAAGAAACGTAAGAAAAAGACGGTTGCTGACCCTGCAGTTGAATCTGAAGAAAAGGGTGCCCTGGGGCTAGAGCTACCAGGTGAACCAAAATCAATCGTTGAAACAGTAATTGAAGCGTCTTTAGAAGTACAACCGGAAAGTCCAAAAATTGGTACTGAAATAATTATATCACCCAAAGAAGAATCATACCATACCATGAGCGAAACATCTGACATAAGCACAGTTAAAATAGTTGAAGAATGCGTTCAAAGTAGCCCAGAGGTTGCGGAAAAAGAAGTACCTACCACTGTTACATTCCCCGTTCAAGTAATTGAAGAAATCGCAACGCAAGAGTATTCTATACAAACGTCACCTGAGGAAAGCGAAGCAGTCAAAGTGTGTACGCCACCAGAAACTTCAGACATTGAACTTCAAACCACACCAATGTCGATAAGTGAAGTCGTTACACAGACAACTCCAGTGGAAGACAAAGAGGCTCACACGCAAACTATTGAAGAAGTTACTGTCGTAGAAAAGATAATGTCAGACACTGAAATACAAACGAGCAGATCAGAATCTCCCATAAAAATTATTCAATTAGAGGCTACTACTCAGGTAGTACCACATGATATTGCAACTCCATCAGAAAAGTTCTCACAAACGTCACCTGTGATTGAAAAATCAGACGCAGAAGAAGAGAAGCCATTATTACCCGAGACTGAAAAAGAGTCGAGGGAGATACAGACTTCTCCTGAACCCGAAATACAGACAGATGAAAAATCTACAGAAATTTTTGTACAGACAACTGAAAGTGATATTCAAACTGTAAAGCAAGAGATCTCTGAACAAGGTACATCTACTACTCCTATTAAAGAAAAAGAATTGGCAGAGATAAGCATACAAACGCCGGAAGTTCATCTCGTGAGTACTTTCACACAATCTGACACTCCAGAGCCTGTCGAAGAGTTGATAGAAAAAATCGAACAAACAGAAAAGCCCTCATTGCCTTCTGTTAAGATTAGCAAGGGTGAAGTAATCACAGTTGACCGTACTCAACAAACAACACCAAGAGAAGTAGAGGTACCTTCTAGTTTTGAAATAAGGGAGGTTGTGACTGCTGATACTTCTCAGCAAACGACACCAAGGGAACCTGAAAAAGTCGCTAAAGTAGAAACGCCACAGTTGGACAAATCGCCTTCACCAGAGCTTAAATCTGAATCCCCTAAGCACCTGGTTATAACAGTAGACAACACACAACAGACTTCACCGAGAGGAAAACCAGTTTCAGAAACTACTCCAATAGTTGTACCTGCGCTTGAATTACAAAGAAAAGAAATCATAACGATTGACAGCACTCAACAAACGACCCCAAGGATTTATTCTGATGACTCTATTTCCACGTCAACTAGTGAGCCATACGAAATTCATTTAAAAGCTCAAGTAACAATCCCGCAAGCTACAACAGACTTCTTGGAATATGAACGTCAGTTTGAAGAACCTCCTATTTCCATTTTGGGTGATAAATATAAACATAGAAAACGTAAGTCGAAGAAGAAGACGGATTCACCTTTGGTGCAATCACCTGAAAGTCTGTCAGACCTTATAAATACGGAACTATCAATGTCCATCACGCCAACCAGCGAGGATGTCTCTCTCAGAGACTCATCCTCCATAGACGAGGGAATTTCTCAATTGGCTAGTCCTGTAGTGCCGACTACAGTAATCACACAACCTAAATTGACATACTCCGATGTAGTTCAAAGATCGAAATCTAAATCACCATCACCTAGTAAGACAATCATTCCCAAGAAATCAGAAAAGGCAAAGTTGATAGATACGCTAGAGAAGCGAGCACAATCAGTGACCCATTCGCAGAGAAATATTCCTGATGATTTTTTAACTATAGCTTTGTTAGAACCTTCGGTGCAAAATTCTTACCAATTAGTGATCAACAAAGAATTAGATGAAGTTAAGGATGCTATTGAAAGCAATGATCCTTCTCGAACAGAAAGAAGTGTCATAGTAATCATTGAAACTATTTCTATTTGGCTAGAAGAAATTCAGTACAAGATCCAGAGACAAATCGTCACTGGACCTAAAACAACAGAAGAGAGTGAACGTCTCAAGGAATTACGAAATAATGTTCTGAAGCTCAAACATGTTATTGAGGTTACAGAAGTAAATGAAGAAATTATTACTTTGATTGAAACATTAACCCGTCAAGTGGACGCAGTTAATACTTTGAACAATCAAAGCTCAATCAAAGTACAGGAATACGAAAGGGAATGGATCAAATTCTTGGACGACGTAGACCAACTCGCTTTTTCTGTTGAGGCTGTAAAGGAAACATTAGATAACGTAATACTGTCGGAAATCCCAACACAGCAGAAGTTAGAGAAACTTGATAAAATCGAATCTACCAACTTTGACAACGTTGAGACAATCACAAAGATGTACAAGCGGTGTCGCAGTCTAATTGGAAATAATCCTAAAACGGAATGTCCATCAAAACTTTACGACTGTGATGATGACTCTAAACAAGTAGAAAACGCTGTCAACACAGAGCGTGATCGTCTATTGCAACTTGCATCTTTAGCTGAAGAGTACGAACAAACTCTACAAGACTTCGGACAGATTACAGATGTGGCAGAAGCTTTATTGGATGGCAAGATTATTGTGTCAGACCTAGATCATCTACACGAAGAAATCCAAAAACATAGAAAGTTCTTCGTAAACTTGAGTCACTGTAGGGCTATTCTAGAGTCATTGGAAGATAACTTAGATAATGAAACCAGAGCAAAGTACTCATCTCTACACAATTTATTACACGATAGAGCTACGGTTATTATAGACAGAGCTGCAAGCCGTGCTCAACAAATGACTTTGGCAGCTTCGAGATGGTCCTTACTACAACATGGCATGAAGGAAGAAATGCAATGGCTTGTTGTTGCCCAACAGAGAGTGCCGGATCTAAGCAATGTCACATCCATGGACCATGAACAATACATCAATTTATATCAATCTATAAGCCTTGACCTATCACATCACTACGCAAAGATGTTACGTCTACTATCCATTACAGAGAGTCTTCAGAATTTAATTGTATGTTCTGGACTAGAGACAGAGTGCTCTGCAGCATTAGATACCTTGCTGAAATTACAAGATGATGTAGACTCCAGATTAACACGGTTAACAGCTTTTAAAGAAAATTGGGTAACTTACGATTACCTCATTGATAGAATTGAAGGATGGATGAAAGTGGCAAATAGAGAACTAGAGTTTATTACTCCGGATAATATCACAACGACAGGCAACCTCAGAAGGTTCTGGGAACTAAAAGCACAACACGAAGTATATAATAATCTAAAGAATGAATCCGGAGTACAATTTGAGAAGGCGCTAGAAATTCTACCTATATCAGATGAAATGGTACAACGCCGATTCTTTTCAAAAATAGAAGATAAATGGAGTGAGTTGGCTTCCAAGATTAGTAATATTCACTCCACAGCCATTCAGAATATTTCAGATCGTGACGTGTCCTCGGGTGAGAAATTAAATATTCTCCAAGAAGAACTTAGGGAGCTCCGCTCTGCCGTTGAAGGTCTCAAAGGTGTAATCAGGAGTGAAGACGAACTCAACCTTTATATTGAAAGGCTACAAGTCATGACCAGCAGAATCGATCGTATACAGAATGAATTAGGAAGGTTAAGCCTGTTACCAACGGCGGAGTCTGAGCGCCTCGGTGCTTTACTAACACAATCTGGCAACCTTGGTGATCAAATTGCAGAGGAACTAGAACGCAGTATGTTGCTGAAAGAGAAGATTGTCCAAGTTCAGGCTGGTATAGCAAGGTGCCAGAAGAGTCAACGCCGCGCTAGACTCACTTTAGAGGAATGCGAAGCAGCCGAAAGACTGGGTAGTGATGTGGTGGAACGTGCATCCGAGAACTGTGATAAGCTCATCGATGAGTTAGGTGTGCAATGGAGGGATATTCTGGCATTGAGGCAGGCTCTCCATTCCTTGCCAATTAGTCTGAGAGTGGTCGTGTCACCTACTGGGGTCGAGAAGGATATCTCTGGACTACAGGTGAGTTATGTTATTTAATTTAAGTTTATATTTCGGGATTTAGATGAGTACGGCAAACAATAGGGAGACTGAAATGTCTGCAGTCTTACTAATAAATCATTTATAATAAATATTCATTTAAAAATAAAAAATGTTAAATGTTAAATACCTATATTATGGTTAAAATAGTACAATAACATATAAATAAGTTATTTTGTAACGTTTTGTAATTGTAAGTAAGAAATATAAGGCTTTCTTTTTCATTTTATTTCGGCAATTGAAGAAAATTCTGAGATTATTCGAAAAC